>PVLD010002566.1:0-162542 GCA_004027595.1 Dinomys branickii | reverse complement strand
TCTCTTTCTTGGTTGGGTCCCTCTCTGGTTTTGGTATCAGTATAATACTTGCCTCCAGAAATGTGTTGGGGAGAGTTGCTTCCTTTTCGATTTCATTGAAGAGTTTGAGGAGTGTTGGCATTAGATCTTCTCTGAATGTTTTATAGAATTCTGCTGTGAATCCATCAGGGCCTGGGCTTTTCTTTGTTGGTAAGTTTTTTATAACGTTTTCAATCTCATTAATTGATATTGGGTTGTTCAGGATTTTTACATCTTCCTGATTCAACTTTGGTAATTCGTACCTTTCTAGGAATCTGTCCATTTCTTCTGTATTTTCTATCCTATGGGAATACAGATTTTCAAAGTAGGTATTAGTGATCTTTTGGATTTCTGTGGGATCTGTAGTGACTTCATCTTTTTCATTCCTTATTGCATGAATTTGAGATCTTTCCCTTCTTTTCTTGATAAGGTTGGCTAGGGGTTTATCAATTTTAGTTATTCTTTCAAAGAACCAACTCTTTCATTCACTAATTTTTTGTAGAGTTTTCTTCATCTCAGTTGCATTAATTTCTGCCCTGAGTTTTATAATCTCCTCCCTTCTTTGGGCTCTTGGTTTGGCTTGTTGCTCTTTTTCTAAGAGTTTGAGGTGTATCAATAGGTTATTTATTTGCTCTCTTTGTTTTCTTTGTATATGAGTTCATTGCTATAAATTTCCCTCTGAGGACTGCTTTCATTGCATCCCACAGTTTCCGGTAGGTTGTACTTGCGTTTTCATTTATTTGTAGGTATTTTTTAATTTCTTCTTTAACTTCTTGTGTGACCCATTGGTTATTTGGGAGGTTGTTGTCTAATTTCCAAGTGTTTATGTGGTTTTTGGATTTCTCTTTGCCATTAATTTCCAATTTCATTGCACTGTGGTCCGATAATATGCATGGGATAATTTCAATTCTTTTGCATTTAGGTAGATATGCTCTATGGGCTAGAATGTGGTCTATTTTAGAGAAAGACCCATGTGCAGCTGAGAAAAATGTGTATTCTGATGTTGTGGGGTAGAACACTCTGTATACATCTACTAAGTCCATTTGTTCACACTTTTGGTTCAGGTCTGTTATTTCTTTGCTGAGTTTCTGTCCAGTTGACCTGTCTCTTTGCGTCAGAGGGGTGTTTAGGTCTCCTATTACAATAGTGTTATTAGTTATTTGATTTTTCACGTCTGTTAAGATTTGACTTCTAAAGTTAGGTGCTCCATTGGTTGGTGCATAAATGTTTAGGATTGTTACCTCTTCCTCTTGCAGCTTTCCCCTAACTAGTATGTAATGGCCTTCTTTATCTCTTTTGATTGCTTTTGGTTTGAAGTTTACATTGTTTGCAAACATAATAGCTACCCCTGCTTTTTTCTGGGGACCTGTTGCATGGAGAATTGTTTTCCAACCTTTAACTTTCAACCTGTGGATTTCCTTTTGAGTAAAATGTGTTTCTTGTATACAGCATATCGTTGGATTGTGTTCCTTGATCCACTCTTCCAATCTTTTCCTTTTGACTTGTGAATTGAGGCCATTTACATTAATGGTTATAATGGTTATATGTTGGCTTATTCTAGTCATGTTATTTACTTGTTGTTTTCCTTCTTTTGCTCACTGTTTAATTACTTGTTCTGTTTAGGGAGTTATTTCTATCGTTGTTCTTGGGATTGTGGTCTCTTTTTTCTCTGTCTAGAATATCTTTTAGTGCTTTTTGCAATGCTGGTTTGGCACTCATGAAGTTCTTCAGTTGTTCTTTGTCGTGGAAATATTTTATTTCTCCATTGAATTTGAGGGATAGTTTCGCAGGATACATCAGTCTGGGTTGGAAGTTGTTTTGTCTCAGAATCTGTAATATCTTGCTCCACGCTCTTCTTGATCTCATGGTTTCCGTTGAGAAGTCTGCTGTGATTCTGATGGGCTTACCTTTATAGGTGATCTGTTTCATTTCTCTAGCAGCTTTTAATATTGTGTTCTTTTGCTGGATATCTGGGATCTTGACTATTATATGTCTGTGGGTGTTTTCCTTTGGGTTATGGATCGTTGGGGTTCTATATGCCTCGATTAACTGTACTTCAGTATCTTTTACCTTGTTTGGGAAATTTTCTGCTATTATTTCAGCAAATATTCTTTTTATATCGTTTGTGTGGTCTCCTGCTGTTTCACTCACTCCTATTACTCAAATATTATTGCGTTTTGCCTCATCTTGCAGCTGTTCTATTGATTTTTCTTGTGTCTTTGATAATTTTATGAGATCCTTCCTTTCACACTCATAAGCTGCTGTGCTGTCTTCAAGGTCTGAAATTCTATCTTCAGTTTCATTTAAGTGGTTTTGCAAGCTTTCAGTGTTAGTTTTCAAAACCTGGCGACCTGTTTCATTCTTGGTAATTCATTCCTAAATTGCTCTTGTAACGTTTCCATTTGTTTCCTATTTTCTTCTAATCTTTTATCTGTTTCTTCTCTATGTGTATGGAACATTTCTTCCATTGTAGTTTTCAGTTCATTTTTTGTCTGAGAGATCATTGCAGGTATGTGGCTTATTTCTGCTTTAAGCTCTTTTATGGCCTGTTCGAGTTGTTTCATTTTGGTTGCAATCGTTTCATAACTTGCAGGTATGTGGCTTCCTAGTTCCCCTGTATCCTCGCATTCAGGACTTGTTCTGGGTGGGGCTGAGTTCTGAGACTGCGTTTTGTTCTTCTGTCTTCCCATTTTTGGGTATCAGATTCAAAATATTGAGCAATAAATTACCCAGGCAGTTCACCAGGCAAAGGTCTGCTGCAGAGGCTGCGCCAATGACTCCTTTTCTTCTGGAGAATGTCCCTTAAGCTTTCTGCTGAGAGTTCCACTTAAAAGGCTGTTCAGATCCTGGTTTGCTACTCCCTACCGAGAGACCTGGGTGGGGTGTGTAAGACCACTCCCCCGCCCTCCCAGGGTTCCCTGCAGGTATAGGGTCGGATCTCCTCCCCCACTCGGTGATCCGGTCATGATCGCAGATAGCTCACCAGTTTCGGAGTCCCTGCAGGCAGGAAGGTTTCAAAGTGCCAGTTTTTTGTGGTATGCTCACGATCCACCGCTCGCCGCCACTTCTGTTTCCTCGCGCTCTCCGGGTCTTGGGGAGGGAGCGGGATGCTCCGCTCCTCTATGCTCCTCGCGCTGCCTCGGCCGAGGACTGCAAGCCGCTGAGGGCCTTGGCTGCATAGCCTGCCCGATGCACGTGAGATCCGAGACCACCCAGCGTTGCCGCTGCTAAAAAGCCGATTTCTGACAGGAGTCGCTGGAAATCTGTGCCAGTTCGGGAGGTGGGAGGGATCGAGCTGGCTGTGCCCCCAGGGCACTCAGACCCAGCCAAGCCGCCTCCCCGCGCGGAGCGTCTCTGGTGCCCAGCGTTTGGGGCTTTCCCGCTTCTCGCCATGGCAATTTGGGCCGCCCTACCGCGTCTCCCCCAGCAGCTCAGAGAAACACGTTCAGTTTGAACTTCCCAGCCGAGGTCCCGGCATTCACGCTCGCCAAGTCTGTCTTGAGCTGGTGGTGTTTATCAAGGAGCATCGCTCCTTTGGGCTCACCTGGTCGCCATCTTCCTGGAAGTCCTTCCATTTGTTTTGACATGTCGTTTTGGTTCAAATACATGAAGGAAACCCAGACTCACAGAGCTATATGGTTGGAATAGACCAATCTCAGCCTTTTTTGATAACTGGGGATATTCTTTGATACTACATGAAAACTTGACAAGTAATAGTTTCCTTGAGGTGAAGCCACAGGGAAGAATCTGAAACCAGAGGACCAAGTTTTTACTGGGTTGTAACTTATCTACTATTCCATATGACACTTTGACAGATGTGGGTTTAACCTTAAAGACCCCTGCAAGAGTCCCAGGACTCCCCAGAGACCCCTGCAGTACACTTTGACCATGACTGATTTGGATGATTCAATCTTGGAATTCTTTTAAGGATTAAATTATTAGCTGAGATGCAGGCAGTTCTGGTGGCTGGGCTCAGATCAAAGTCCTTGACAGATGAAATGAGAAAGGCAGGTTTCCAGCTGACTTATGGACTATATAAGGTACAGACTTTGGATCAGTTCAATTTCTGCATCAAATACAGCCCTTCCCACTTTACATTACTCTCCTGAGACCAAGTGTGTCCAAGCCCTGTAACTGGTCCACCAAGGAGCTGGAGAACAGAGGGGCTGAATATCACAGACCAATGTCTAAACCCCTCTCCAAGTACTGGGCACAGAAACACTGATGTCATGCCAGTATGTAGCAAGAATTACCAGGGTCAAATAAAACCCAGAGAAAACACTGCTACACTATAGGGTGTAACAGTTCTAGTTGTCAACAGCCAATACTTTTAGACTTCTCAATCACTGTATCCACTGCCAACATCTGCATCACCTGTCTAAAAATACCTTTGATAACAAAGACTAAAGTTTCAATAATGGCAACCCTAACTTGCCAAGAACTTGGGGGGCAGTTTTTAAAAGTCTCTTAAAGTGATGTGATCCTGAGGGTCGAGGTGTCAGGTTTTCTTGAGGGTCATGAGATCGTTCTTGCAGGTAGCCAGCATCAGAGCCCACATGAAAACATCATACTCTAAATGGGCATTTGGTTCCTGTCCTTTGCTGTTCCTTTATCCTCCCTTCAATGAGTACTTATGTCTAAAGAATCAAACTTCTTGCACATGCTTTGAAACACAAAATGGTAAGATAGACTTTTCTCTGAGAACATCTTATAACCTAGCTACATAGCCAGGTGTGGTGGCGCATGCCTGTAATCCCAGCACTTGGGAGACTGAGGCAGGAGGATTGTTCCAAGTTGGAGGCCAGCCTGCGCTACAAAGTGAGCTCAAGGCTAGCCTGAACTGCATAGAGAGACCTTGTCTCAAAAAGACAAAAAAAAAAAAAAAAAAAAAAAAAAAAAAAAAACCCACCTAGCTACACAGATGTTCGGTGCCATTAGAGAGGCCGAGATAGGCTAGTTTCTGTTACAGGCCAACCTGGAGTTTTCATAAGACGCTGTAAAGAAGACACCGAACAGTAAGTTGGAAACAGAGGGTCAAATGAGCAACAAACAAAGAGCCAAGTGCAGAGGTTTCGCCACTCTGCAGGGAGGCATTCAGAGTCCAGTATCTGGAGGAGGAAAATGAAAGGGGAAACCACTCGAGGACCATCTCTTTTGAGGTTCACAATTCAGGAGGTGGCAAATCCAGGCAGTAAGGAAGGAACTGCCATCAAGAACCAATTTTAGAATATGAATGGAGAAGGAACTTATTCCCAGAGTTGTAAAAAAGGACCTCTCCCATGAGACGCAGTCTGAGCAACCCCGGGCTAGACAGTACAATGGCTGAGTGTGGGCAGAGGGGTCCCAAGGAATTAGGAAAACCTGAAACTGAAGCGGCTGCACCCGCTCTAAGGCTCTGTGTGAAAGTGTATACACGCAAAAGCTCACTTGGGAACAGTGAAAAACGCACGCTAATTTACTAAAGCAACGGGCCACAGCAAGGAAACAAGACACCTGCTCTAAATTCCCTGCCCCATAAAAAACAGGATCTCTCAAACTGGGACAACTGATTAAAGGAGACTTGTTACAGGAATAGCGGTCAGATTCTTCTGTAAGAAAACTTTTCCATATCCTCTTAGAAATGAGATGCTTTAATGTAAGTCTCTGCAAACATGGTTTACTTCCTGAGAATCAAAGAATTGTTAATTTCACTGCTCATTATAAGAATTCAAAAAGGAAAATTTGAAGTAAAAATGCCTCAATATTAAAGCTGAGTGAGAAGAGATTAAGTGACTCTAACACCATCCACTTTTAAGACACAGGCTAAATGGCTACTCCTGGTCACCCAGGCGAACTGTCAGAAAGCAAAAGTACCATCCTATGTTCCTGGTATTCACAGCAGGCCTTTCCCTCTGCACCGTACCTCACAGGGTGTTCAGCTGAGATTAAAACAACTTACCATTAGAGAAGGATCACCCACTGTGTGACAAGGACAGGCAGAGAATCATAACACTCAGTGACACCCCGAAGGACCAACCAAGCAGCCCTTCCTTCCAGGCAGGTCAACTCCAAAACTGCCTATGGTATTTCTAGGGTGAAGAACCCACAACGTCCAAGAACATGCCACACAATAACTGCTGTACTTGGTACCGTTTTTTGTGTATGACTGGCCAGAATCTTTCAATACAAATTACTTACTGGCTATTGCTGTAAATGTAGGGCTTGAGGAAGAACAGAACAGACTCTTTGCTGTAAGCACCTACAGGCTTAAAGACCAATGCAGGCTTTTCAGTTTTTGTGTATTTTCAGTAATCCAGGTGCTTCCTCCAAAAAGCTTTTCACCCCTTTAACAATTCAGATTTCTTTCTTTGGAAGCTTCAGTTTCTCTTATTTTCTAGTTGGACAATTTCTTTAATATACTGAGATCACTTTGAATTCTTTTCTAATGTCCAAAAGGGACACTACATGATAAAAACAATCGCAACAGTTAATAGTTGTCATGGCATTACTGTATCCAGACACTGAACTACATACTCTGTAAAAGGATAAAAGAATGAGTGTGGTCTTGCCCTCCCATCCAAAGATACATAGTCCTACTTTAAGCCAATTTCCTCCCCTCCAACACAGGACTGACTTTAGGTTTTCATCTGAAGACAGACGTTTCCAAGTCCCAGAAACCAGAGCCGCAGTGAGGCTTCAGGGCACTAGTCGGGGACTGATGGAGACTGAGGAGGTGGGGCCCAGGCAACGAAGGGCTCTAGCTGTCCCAAAGGAACCCAGCAGCAGGCTCTGTGGAGAGGGACACTGACGAGGGGGACCTTGGGGACAGCACTGAGGAGACACAGTGGAGCCTGGGGCCGGCCCTGTGGGGATTCTTGCTGAGGGGCTGGCCAGGCTGCAGAAGGCACGAGGATGAGGGCACACACCACCAGAGAACAAGCAGCGGGCGCGTGTGCATTTTACACACCCTGGCCAAACCCCTGGGGTTTCTGTGTTGGTCTAGAGAGCGTGGTCACACTGAATTCTCGGTATTCTTTTGAGTAGGTGCTCAAAGCCAGATTTAGTTCTGTTAGGATGAATACGCGGCCCACGCCCACCACACAGCTGTTCGCCAGTTCCCTACTCACGAGAACCATGTCAGGCCCCAGCACTCTCTGGCTTGGTCCACAGACAGGAAGGGGAGGCTAAACACCTTGCCCATGGTCCAACACATGCCACCGGTGACCCCAGCTCTGCCTCTTTGTGGAGGCACCTGTCATCTTCATCACAGACTTAGGTTATTCTCTGAGTGTTTAAAAATGAGATTGCTTTGCAAACAATAATAAATCACCTCCATCTTTGGAGGTAACGTAGACAATGTATCCGAGGTCAAAGTAACTATATTGCCCTGGGGCACAAATGTGTACTGTTTTTTAAAAATTACTTAAAACTTCTGGCACAATGAATGGACCCTTAACATGTTGTATAAGTCAGCTTTTCATGGCTGTAACAAAATACCCGCAATAAACATCTTAAAAGGGGGACAGGGATATTTTGCTCGTGGTTTCAGAGGTTCAGTGGTCAGTTGGCTCTATAGCCTGTGGTAAGGCAGCACATCCTGGTGGTGAGAGCATGGCGAACTAATCACTCACCCCACGTGGCCGGGAGGCAGAGAGAAACAGGACGGGCTAGAGCCTCAGTATCCCCACCCAAGACATGCCTCCAACACATGGGGTCCTTTCACAAGGCCCTGCCTCCTACGGATTCCTCCTGCAAAGAGCTCGGTATGTTGCCAGACAAAGCCTCTAGCACACGGGCCTCCAGGGAGACTTATCCAAACCATAGCATATGCGCTAAATGTTAAGTTAAAAAGATTCTCAGTGTGAAGCCATCTGCTGAGTACGCTAGAGAAGAATGTGACACTGCGGTGTGGCACTCAACAAGCAAATGGGATACTCCAGGCCCCTGTGCTAGACCACCTTACCTGCAAGGGTAGAATTCCAGTTCCTTAGCTCCACAGGCATCTCCTGGCACAAGCGTCCACTGTGCCCATTCACATCATCTCATCCAGCCACTCCGAGCTGTACACACGACACTTAGCCTCGTTTTGTCTTTTTGAGACAGGGTGTTGCTATGCAATTCAGGCCGGCCTTGGGCTCACTTTGTAGCCCAGGCTAGTCTTGAACTCACAACGATCCTCCTGCTTCAGCCTCCCAGGTGCTGGGATTACAGGTGAGCGCCACCACATCCGGCCGGATTTGCTTGTAAGACTGAATCACCTCTTAGCCTCCAAGTGAAATGAAAGGTGCAGCTATGCCTGAAAGTCTGTATCCCTAGCACCAGCTCTGCGCTTAGCATCTATTAAAGAGCTGTCCACAGAACGGGTGAAAGAAAACCGGAGTTCACCCTCTTGGGCTGCGTCCCCTATTTCCTAGGCTGACCTCTGTCCTCCCATCTGTCCCCAAACAGCAGAATTCACGTTCTGAGAATCTCTCTGACCCAGCGCTGCTGGTAGGGAGAGCAAGGGTATAAACAGAAAGCAGAAGAGCTGTCAGCTTAAAGTCTGCACTTCCAGCAAAACCAGTAGATGCATTTGCAAGCACTGTGTATGGATCTCAAGGGATATAAACCCGTGTCTGTCTTGCCTTAGAGCATTCCTCTTACTGCCAGGGTTGGGAATGCAGGAAATTTCCAGGTATAGATGATTGATCAAAACTTGACTGAGATTAAATTGTAATACCAACTCCTGAAAACCTGCCAAGATTAACAATTGAGTTGGACTTACTTTGACAGACACAAATATGTCACCAAGTTATATTACAGATCATTTGTTAACTGATACTTTATAAAAGGGCTGGAGTAAGGAAAGCAGTGAGCACTGAGATTGTTGTTTCGTAGACCTAAGAGGCCTAAATACGTTGAAACTATAGAACAAATCCCCCAAGTACTACACTCGGGGAAAAACACCATAGAGGAAAAGTCTATTAGAGAACAAAAATGGCTTAAGATTGACCAGCCATTTGCAAGGAGCTGTTTGAGGTTGAGTTCGTGTTTGGCTGCTTCCTGTGGTAAGGACAGGTGAGGGCATCCGGCGTCATGGCCCAGGCTACAACTTGGGACTGCCGCAGCCTGGGACCACCCGAGCGGGGTGATCGGACAGCAACACCTCCCCAAATAGCAGCTGCGCTGCCTGTCAGTTTCGTTTCTTTTCTTCAAGTTACAGCTTCTCCGGGATTTCTGCTCTTCTAGCATTTCTACTGCTAACACTGTGTCCTAAAGTGAAAGCTGCAGAGAGAACCTGCTCCGTGAGTCACAGTTTTGGACAGTATCTGTCTCTACTGGGTAGCGTCCTCTCCCTGACTGACCCTATGGGGCCCACAGAGGCCCATGAGACAGCTGGCTGCTCCAGGCAGCCAATTCTTGATCCATTCAGCTCTGGCTGAGCAAGAAAAGTGAGTCCAGCTCAGCTTGGTGAACACACAGAAGCAACTTGCTGCCTTTAGCAGGTAAGCGCTGATGTGGGGAGCTCTCACCTGTGTGCCACCTAGTACACATCTCCACCCAACCTACAGACCTTCAACAGTTCTCCCACGGCCTCTGCTCCAGCTTGCTTACTGAAACCTAACACGTTATAAAGTCAGGAAGGGAAAAGACTGAAGGCAATGGTAGGGAATGACAGACAGAAGTGGCATCATATAGGTTGGCAGAGACAGAATCCTGAGCCCAGGGGAGGCTGGCTTCAGAGAACAACATCTCCATAGACCCGACATGGGGAGAAGGCGGCAGGATGCATTCACGCATAATGATCTCCGTCTGTCAACGGGAAAATGTGGCGAGTTGACACGAGGAGAGACCAGGTGCTTGAGGATGTTAAAGGAGGTTTGGAAGAGCCACTGTAGGGATCATATGAACACGGATTTTAAAAACTGCCAAAATGGGATTTGGATATTCCATAATATCCTGGTAGGTACATGTGGCAGAAGCTCAACTTGGACTCTCTCCAGCAAAGCAGATGATGTGACACCAGGACCAAGAGGCAGCAGACACGTAGACTCTGAGATGTTGCTTGTGAGAGTATCCATGAGACAAGCACGAGTAATGCAGAGATGTGAGTGGAAAATGCACCCGGAAGTTTGGCAGAAGTCTTCACAATTAGATATGGAAACACAGGCTTACAAAAGAATTAGAAAACTTTCTCTCAAACTTCAGTATCCCCTTTGGAAGAAACGGAATTAAATGTTGGAAGAATCCCTCATGTACAATAATTTCTAGGAAGCATGACTCTTAAAGCGGGGAGGCGTACGGGCCATGAATGATACAGCTTGAAAATTTGTGGTCACTGTCCTAGGCCAAGATTTTTTGCTGGGAAAGGGGAAGAGAAACGACCTTTCTGTAGAATCAGTACATTGTCAATTCCTGTGGTGGGTGCTGTACATATGTTTATCAAGTCTCCTAATATCCCTGTAAGACAGGGATTACTATCAGTACTATCCGTAACCTACAGCTGAGAAAACCAGAGCTCAGAGAGGCTAAGTAACTTGCTCAAGATTCTAAAACAAGCTTGACATTAAAGCACATGTTCAAGAAGCTACGCTGTAAAGTTAAATGGGGGGATGGCAAGATGTAGTCTGACTTTTTCCTTTGGGAAGATATATACCTCGCTACAGATATGGACAGTAATCAATCTCTTTGTTCTCCCCACAATGTATTCCTATGCTTAAGTACTTGAATGGGTCAAGAGGTACCAAATTTTTATGTGAAGATGTTATTACAGCTAGGGACGCAGCTCGGCAGACAAGCCCTTGCCTAGTCATGTGCAAGGCCCTGCATTCAATACAGGTACAGTCAGAAAGACACTGTTATAGAACATAGCCTCCAAAAGGGGTGAGGGGACTGGGGTTCTACCTCTGGTGAGGTATACAGCCGCGGGCAAGCATGCCCCAAAGTAGGACAGGAGTCCCGGGGTGACGTGAGCCCTCTGATGACACTGGGGCCAACCAGGCCACCAGAACCTGAGGGTGCACAGCCACCTGCCGTGGGCGTGCTCTCTCCCGCTGAGCTCACGTGGCAAACACCGCCATCCCTCTACAGTGAATTTTATTACCTCACATCATATCCAATTTTCTATATTCAAATACAAACCAACCGACCAACACCAATAATGTAAACGCATCTGGTGATGAGAAGCCTGTGCACCTGCAGTGATCCAAAACATAGTGAATATTTAAATTTTACGAATTTATCCCAGTAAGAGACACACATCCTCATTGTTCTAGAACACTCCCTGTAGGTACTGTTTTTCTTTCATGTTCTAAGATTTATAATAAAGTCTCAAGTGTTGAGAAAGTTTTAAAAAACTATTTTCACAACTCCCAAATTTAACAGTTATAACTGAAGTTTATGCAACCGTAAGATAAAATTATCACAGAAATATAATGACTTAAACAAAGTCAGTCGTAGAATGTTTTATTTAAAACTTACTGCTCAAACTTTCAAATACAACACATGTGGCAAAGAACAACAGTTCACACACAACATCTGCCACAATTCTTTGAACTGCCCTTTCTACATTATGTGATATGCTACAATTTCTTACATTCATGGGATTCTTAAATGCAGCAATGTCAATGCTCTACTTTGAAACAGTTCTGTTAACATTCGAAAATTGCTTAAAATAACAATGTTAGTATTCTACCCTTGCTCACATTAGTCACATAATTCAACACATTATTAATAACTCTCAATTCCCAACTCTACGTTAAACTGAACTTTGACCTAAACAAGCATTTCCCTAAATCAATATACTTAGCTACCTTTCTCAAAAATACTTCCATTCTGAAATAACTTTTTATGAGATACAATAGGTTCATATTTTATTCCTAACAGAACTCATGCCGTACTTTTTTTTCTCAAAATATATTTGATATATTCTGTGCAAAATGTTAAGTTCTGTATAGGTATGTACCTTATTTTTGAAAAAGTTTATAAAATATAATTCCTAAAAACAACCTCAACATTGGACAATAGAGGAAGAAGAAACATATTAGACAAAGCCTAATTTTTCACATGAGAAACTAAGAATGTTCTTAAAGCTCGAGGAATACGTTCCTTGAAAACCCTCAGAATGCACTTTGGTCGTTATTAAACACATGAGAACAGAGGCCGATAAACAAGACGCTTCCTGTTGCCTGGGCAGGAAGAAAATGCACTGAAAATGCAGTGAGGCTGGATCGAGGCTGGCCGGCAGGGGTGGCTGAGAGCAGGGATATGACCTGGCCCTGTTCTCCACGCACTCCTGAGCTGAAGACTGAGATTCGGGAATTAGAGCTGCACCAACCAAATAAATTATTTACAATGAAAAATTTTAAATTCCATAAAACATGGTATAAACATGAGTATATTCAATATGATACATTTTGCACCAGGAAAATTCTAGATTGTTTCAAATAAATTCTTTTAGAAACCAGATGCTCAGTTGAAAAACAGCACAAAATCATGTTTCATGTAATTCCTAAAACACTCTTGATTGTACAAATGTTAACAACTCAAATCAAGGCCCAATGTAAGACACTTTCATATTTGCCCTACATACCTAACATGCCAACATGATAAGCTCTCACTGGACACTTGGCAAACTAGTACAGGGAGAGCAGTTAACTGCATCTAAAATAGCCCTTATGTGATGGAGGGGGGTGCACCAGATTAAGGTCAGAGGACAGAATTTGCAAGCTGAGGCTGTTTTCTCTGAAAATTTGGGTATAATTTTATAACTAGCAGTCAGAGGAGTTATTTTATTGGTTCTTAAGCTTATTTTTAAGTTGTTCATTGAAATGTGGCATGAACAGCATGTACCATTGTGTACCATGAGAGGAAATTGTTTTACTTGAGTAAACATAATGTACTTCAGTAAGATCAATAGGCACTTCACTTGTGAGCTGAGTACAGACCTCACCCAAAAGGATACCATATCATGCCCCAGTACACTGTAACACACCCTATAGAAAGATACACAATAAAAGTAACAATTTTTAAAAGTGCACATTTTGAGCATGCACAGTTGGAGCTGTGCAAACAGCCCAGTGTTTCAAATAAATACAATTATTACTAATTAACTTTTATCAAAATATCTTACAGTGTGGTAACCATTTACAATTATTGCCCCATTAAGTGTTTTATCATTAAAGAGCACTTGTTGACCTGCTGTGTAACACCATAAACATTAATACTGAAGGGGGTTTCAACTGCAGCTTGGTCAGTTTAGATCCTGGCACTGCTCTGAAATATTTCAAGGGAAACCCTGACTGGGTCTTGATCTACCAAGGAAAGCGGAGTCTGCACTCGGCTGAGCGCGGCAGGCACCCCCACGTTACGGAGGCTCTCCTCGAGTACGGCAAGCTCACGGCACGGGCGGAGGGCGGCGCTTCCCAGTGGCTTGTTTTCAGGGGCTCCCGTTCAGTAGCATTAACCAGGGTCTCAAGTATCTGGGTATCAGCCTCACCACCCTTTCAACAACTACGAACATCAATGTTTAAAAATAAAATATAAAGACTAAAATAATTGTAAAAAAACAGTGAACAAGTAAAATAAATATAAGAATTGCACAAGACAGTGTGATGTAAACACTTCAATTCCCAGCGGAGACTCCTGAAGCTCAGAGTCAGCGACTGCTTTCCGGCAGCTTAGTCAGTACTCAGGTTCTGGAAAAGAGGCCACATCTTCTCTTCTCCAAATCACTATGATTTAATCTTCCACAGCTGGAGAAAAAAATAACAGCAGTGGTGGCCATTAGCGTCAGTTTCCATATGGCCACTTAAATTACACCATATACTATTATCTAAATTTCACTCACAAATATAGGTTTTTATGCTTTAACTCCTTAATCCTTTTCTTTTTAAGGAGAACTCACCTTAAATGCAAAAAAAGTGAAAGTCAGATTTCCCTTCTTTTACAAGGAACTGGCAATACACATACACACTACTTGCTGACAGTGGGGTCATTTCACATCTTACCAACAGGTAGCGGTGTATAAACTGGAGGATATATACCATGCCACATAAATAAAGAGTTTTTACCAATGAGAGAAATAGGCTTCTTTCTTTTCTTATTGACATTACAGGAGAAAAAAGAAATACTTCCACTTATCCTAGATGACAATCCTGTACTCTGTACAATGAACTGTTTCACAGTACTGTCAGTATTTTAAGCCATGAATATGTAACATCCTTTGAAGTTAAATCCAAAACCCTTTTTACTAATTGTACTCGATCTTATCAAACTGACTCCCTTACTGTGGACATCAGATTTCAAAACTATGATGGGGTAAAATAAGTGTCACAAAAATGCAAGAGTACTAAGAGATTAACACCAAATACAGAGCACTTCAATTAATTACCACCGAATTTATTACCTTTAAATTAAATCCAAGCAAGTCACTGATAACACCAGAAACGGCTGACAGGATGACCACCTGGGTGATGTTGTAAAGCAGCGGGTTCATGGTAAGCCCGTACAGCCGAAAGGGGCTGTCCAATTCCTAGCAGAAGACAGAAGTGAAAAAACAAAACAGAACAACCCACAAACCCAAAACCAAACAAATAAAACACAAACAAACAAGCAAAAATCCATTAGCCTCACATCTGGTGAAAGTTATCAATTATTAATTTAGAGCAATATACAATGTGGATTAGAAAGACCCTGTTCTAGGGAAGTTATGAATTATGTATGCTTTTAGGACGGATGAACTTAAATAAGTAAATTTTAATATTTTTTATGTTTTTAAAAGAAAGTGACTTTCACTGAAGTATGCTTATAATTAAATATGTAACTCCATTTTATATCCCAAATGAATGATTTGTAAGTATTTGGTTTAGTAGCTTGGTAGGTATTTGTATAGAAGAGCTAGAATACAAACTGAAGGAGAACATTATCTTTTTGCAGAAGAATTAGAAGTTAGCCTGGTTACTTAACAGTATCAATACATATTACTAATGACTCAATTCATTTTCAAATATACAGGCTGATTCAGAACTTTAAAGTTATATCAATGTCAGGGCCTGTGCTAGACTCTGCAGAGTTAAAATTCAGTCCCTTACTTATTTTAAGCTGAAGGACCTTACAGGTTGGTAAGCACGCAAGCAATTGAAATATGCAAGTCCTGCCGCAGAGATACAAGCAAAGCAGGGGCACAGGAAGACGTTCCTGAAACGCAAGGTGCAGCAAGCAGGCATTCCAAGAGACGCACAGCGTGGCACACCGGTCGCGCTGCAGGCTGCGAGCAGTCTGAGAGGCTGGGGCAGGGGAGGAAGTACGGAAGCAAGAGCCCCTCCTCAGGCAGGCTGTGCTGACACAAGGACACCAGGGCATGTGGGCAGGAGAGGAGGCCGTCAGACGCGTGTGTGGCCGAGACCACAGGCTGGCAGCGTGGGGGACGGGGGAAGACCAGTGGCACCAGAGCTGGGAGAGCCCAAAGCAGTTCCGTGCACCAAAAGCTCTTGTGACAGACACGCACCACACCAGGTGGTACCGACAGCCAGAAAGGGTGAATCGGAAGATGCCTGAAGGGCGCGAACAGATGGAGCTGTGAAAGCTGAGGGGGAAAGTATGCTCCACACAAAGGCTCAGGTTTCGGGCCAGGAGACTACAGGCGACCGAACAGCGTCCTGCGATCCCGTGTTGTACTCCGTATTTTAGTTATTTTTATATTTCTCTCTACGCTGACATTGCAGCTGCTCATTACATCTCACTTGTGTGCTCCCTCCTGTCTGCCTCAGTGCCTACACTCTGAAGATGCTGACAGACCAGCAGCAAGCAAGCACACAACTATCAATGCAACTTCAGCTATTTCCTCAGAGAGCACCAGGGCAAAAACGCAGTCTGCCTATATTATTTTCCTTTTTAGTCTGCCTATATTACCTTCCTTTAAGGATATTTAAAATAACTTGATAAAGAAAGTGACGTGTACTTATTGTCCCATTACCCTTCCACTCACCTCTTCTGAACCTTCTTGCTGGCTAAAACCGTGAGGCATACATTCTATACCTAATTAGTACTTTTTAGCTGACAGAAGAATTGACTACACTATTGAGACACAACTAATTTCATACTGTTTTCTGAAAACTTGTAAATTTTCCCAGAGTTATTATGACATCAAATATATTTCACTTGATTACCAAAAATGATTTATAAGTTGTTTTCTGATAATATATATTTATTATGATGACTATGTATTATTACCTGTTGACTCAGGCCAAGCAGAAAGATGACTTGAGAAACATAAAATTTCCCAATTTAGATGAGATCGGGCATGTTCAGGGTGGTATGGCCGTAGACAGAATTTCCCAATTTAATAACAAATCTTAAAAATGTATTTCATAGTGGTCTAGGAGGCATAAATTTCCAAAGAGACATAAAGTACCTCTATAGTACTCTAAGCATTAGTGAAAGTCTCAATATACATTTCCCAAAGAAATCATTTGGATTATTGAGTAATGAGATGACAAATTAAAATGCCACAAGTATACTCAAATATAATTTGGAAACAATCTGTATAATCATGAAAGCCAAGTACAAACAGAGCCTAGAGGCTAAGACATAACATCATAATACATTCTACAGCACCCATTTGCAATTTATTCTTACCTTTAGTAGTTTAGTAGCCAGTTTTAAAACATTATTCACTAGCGTCAGCTCCTCCTTTTTGTTAGGTTTCTTCTCCATTTTCAAGTAGAGGTTTATCTTTTGTTTTAAAAAAAGTAAAAAATATTTAGAATGATAAAAAATACTCCTCCCTCCTTCTCTCCACTGCTTCCTTCCTTTCATGCTGGGAACAGAACTCAGTTCCTCATGCATATGAAGCAAGTGTCCTACCACTGAGCTACACCTGTAGCTCACCAATACACACTTGCAAAAGGCCTGCAAGATAAGCAGCAAACTATTAATATTGATCATCTGGGCATTACAGTATGTATGATCTTAATATTCTTTTTTATCCTTTACTATACATTCCAAATCTATAATAAACTAATTTCATAATAAGAAAAACTATAACTGTTAAATATTTTTCAAATGTAATCAAATTCAAGTCTCATAGGCAAATTTACTTAAAAAAATTACAACACATTAAACTGGTTTGTGATTTCTTTAGTAAATTAAAAAACTGTGTATTTTTAATTATCTACCCTATAACAGACAATTTTGAGGTACCTCCCTGGCCACAGCTCCTGTCTCTGGAAACATGCTAAGCCCAAGCTTGTGGAAGCAGCATCCGCAACAGCTGCTCTCACCCACTCAATCCCACCTCCTCACCCCCTAAATCCGCAGCCACAACCCCAACAGCCCCAGCTTGTCAGTCATGACCTGACCAGTAGGACTAACATATCTGCCAGACAGCTCAGCTGCATGAACTGGGAAGTCAGTAAGTTCGGGGTGGAATGCAGACGGAAGCAGACCAAAGCCCCAAGGGTGCTAAAGCTGTGAGGCCGTGAGCCTGCAGGGAGACACTGGGCAGAGGGTGCCGGCAGCGGCCGTGGTACATGTTTTCAAAGACCTTTGACTTTGCTAGCTACTCTCCCCCTCCCCTTTAATTCAGCTCTCTGGACAGGGCTATTGAGTCTTCAAAATTGAACTATTACTAAAATATTTAAACAAGTTCATTGGCAGCAAGTTGCTTTATAAAAAGAGTGAGGAAAATATTTAACTCATACAAAGCAAAACGAGACAGCAAAATCATTATACTTCGCCCTTTCTACTGCACAAGGATTCATAGTTGTCTGCTTGTTGCTGTGCTATTTGGAGAAGCAAACCTGTCCTATGCAGGTATGACTAATCTGAGGCCTGCACTGCGGGTCACTTGCCCTTCTAAAAGTAGGAAACAAACAGTTTCGAAAGAAGTTTTGTTACCTATTCATCAACTATATTATAAACGGCCTAAGACAATTCCTCTTCACTGAGCGTGACCAGGGCAAACCACCATTTCTACACACAACAGTCCCTTCTCGTCAAATGAAAATGGGGCATAAAAGCACAGGAGATGCGAAACCTGAAGGCGGAAATGCCAAAGAAGGGCGTACGTCCCACCAATCTTACAGCACAAAGGCTTCTGATTAAATATGATCCTGAACACATGAAGTGAAAATATTTTAACATGTGAACTTAGAGATCGACTTACAGTATAATACTCACCTGCTCAGTAAGTAATATTGAGGTATTGCTATACTTCTTACTTGTCTCTGACCCCAGGGTAACAAATCTTAAGAGAAAGAGTGTTAAGGAGATGCACCAGATTACCAGTTCCCAGTTGTAGTGACAATCAAGGAAGATCTCATGCACGTGAAGCAGCTGAAAATGTAGGGGAAAAGGCAACATGAAGCAATCGTGCAGTTCAAACAACTATGCTGGAAAAGAAAAACACGCTTTATACAGACTGTTCATAAATGTAATGCTGCATTTTGAAAATGTTCCATATTCATTATGAAACGTAACAGCAGAAGTGTACAGAATAATGTAATCAACTGCCCTGGGCCCAGTTTTGTCAAATCTTAGTATTTTGCAGTATTTACTTCAGAGAGAGTTTTAAAAAATAAAATGTCTTCAAATTAGTTGTTCAGATTACCACATATAAGTATGCAAAACTGGTCAAAAAAATTAAAAAGAAAAAAATTTAAGTATTAACTCTTCCTTTCAATAAACCAGCAGTGAGAAAAAAAAAAAAAAAGAAAAAAAAAGTTACATGTTAAGCTAAACCACTTTCAACTTTTTCTGTGGCCATGACTTCTGACCACAAGGTCTGGCTCCACCTGAGGTAGCAAACTTTGGGCTTACCTTTCCCATGTAGGTTTAAATCTCATACGTACCCGTAAGAGTATTCATGGGTATTAAATTCTATCTCACCATGCTGCAACTTTCTTTTCATTCCACTGAACCTTGTTTGCAAAATTTACCCACACTTCTAAATTTAGCTCCAAATGTGCTTATTCTAACTACTGAAAGAGGTCTTACAGAATGAAGTCTGTTTTCACGCTGGCTGTGCGGAACACAAGAATTTACTGACCTACTCTACCAGATACTAGTTACATCGCTGCCTCTTTTCCACACTGAAATGAACGAGGCAGTAAGAAGCACTCATGTATGTACGCACAGCTGGGAGACCTTCGCTAGGAGTGAACATCAGGAGTAAACCTACAATGTCCTCTCTTCAACTTTACTAGATATTATAAATTTATCCCTATAACCAATTTATACTCTCCACAATGTTTTGAATGGCTTGCCTTTGTTTTTGTCTACAGGTATTGTTACTCAGCTTCTGCCAGTCTGGTGTGTGTGACGCGTCCTCTCACTTCAACATTACTCCCCCACACGTGGGGAGGACAAGCGTGTCTCCCAGGTTTGCTCACTGGGTCCCCTGTCTGCGAGTTATCTTTTTATAGTCAGTCTTGTCGATTTTATTTTTATGGCCCTATTTAAAACATACATTTTCCTAAAATCTTTCTCCAAATTCTAGTTTGTTCTTTATGGTTATCTCTGGTGGTTCTTAAATTTTAATTTTTACATGTGTTCAAACTAAAATGGTTTTTCACCCTGGGATCTTCAGCCCACATGAAATGTATTTTTATGTATAGTGTGAGGTCATTTTATTTCATTCCAATCCTCTTTCTTGGGTTGATTTATAGTGCCCCTTTGTCCTGTACCACGTGAGGGCTGCTACAATCCACTTCCTCCCATTGGTCACGGAATACCTATGCAGGTCTGCCTTAACTTTAAGTCAGTCTGTTCGATTTCTGGGTTCTTGAAACCATCTGGATTATTCTTGTCTCTTTGTGCTTCCACATAAATTTTAGAAAGTTTTGAACTGAGTCTCCTGATCTACAAACATAGGCTATCTTCTTTTGTAACTTTTAATAAAATTTTAATTGTATTTTTCTATAGGGTCCTAAACATCTTTTGTTAGATTTATTCATGAGAACTTTGTGTTCTTTTTCTTCCTTGAAAAAGACATAGCTTTTGTACATGGAAGAGCTCGGCAAACAATGACTCACTAGCCCTACCTAGCTTTAGGTCTTTTGTTTGGCCCTAGAACAAAGAATAATTGTGCACTTTTTTTTAAAGGAAAGAGAAAGAAGAAAAAAAATATATTGCAGAGAATGTTAGGTGTCGGGAAAGGTCTAAACTACTATCTTCCCTTCTTTATGGATAGCAGTTTACCAATCCCTGTACAGAAACAAAATTGATCTTCAACACTGATGTTATATCTATTTTTGTTGATGTTCATCTTATAAAAATATTCCAATATTGCCATATTTTTACACCACTATTCTTTTTATTTATTTTTGGTTCTAGGAATCAGTGTAATACTCTCAGTAGTGTCTATGACGCCATTTACATATCTTTCACCCACAATGATTTTGTTCATGGTTATTATATGTCATGTTTTTGAGACAGGCTGACCTTGAACTTGAACTCCTCCCAAGTAGTTGGTTCACTGTGTTGAAGGCCAATGACTGTATTTTTAACTTCTTTGAAGTGGCTTGGGGCTTTCTTAGATCTCTCTCTGTGTTCTTTTCTCACAGCATTATCTATGTCTCTAATCAATGTAAACAAACTGACAGTTTTATCTGATTAGTCTAAGAGATCTAAATCTGCTTAATCACTGATCCAGTGACTCACTTTGAACTTTTTCTTCAGGTTTTTAAACCTGGTGTGACTGTATCTGTGAAAAGCCTGAGGTGCACAGGAAGTCTTATGCCTAAACAGTCTTGGTTTTGTTGCTGCCTGGTGTCCACTGGCCTAGGACCATTTTAATGGCCGCATTGGTTTTCTTCCTACGTTGCCATGGAGACTTAGGCCCTGAAGGTACATGTGTAGGGAGGTCCGCAGGTCAAGGCCTCAGCACCTCACCTAGACATGAAATCCAAGGCACCTCAGGGTCACCATGAGATACCGCCTGCACTAACTGCCTGCTCTTCCTGGTCATCTTCATTACTGTCCTATAAACTTAGATGCGCACGCAGCACATGCTGGGCTCTACCTCACCAGGACTGTTCGGAGTGTGGAAGCAGAACTCTCAGATAATCTCTCTCACTACGGAAGCAGAAGTCTGCAAAGCACTTCAGAGCACAAAGTGACCTGAGGAACTTCTGCATTTGCTAAATTTAATTCCTTTTCAGAGCATGTGCCAGTCAAGTCAGAGACTCAAGAGATAAGAAATTTTAAAACTTAGTATTAAGCATGAATTAACTGGACATTGATGGAACAATTTCAAAACTCTACTGGTTCGTGTTTGTTTGGGGATATAAAGACAATCAGATGGATTTTAGACAAAAATTACTATATATGTTCATTCAACAGACACTGGAGCATATGTTCACGACACAGAGATGAATAAGATGCAATTTCCCTATTCTACTGGAAAAAATAAAGTACAAAAAGTCAATTTCAAAACTTGCTTGTCAAAGTAGGTTTAATTATATTTTTAAAAAGGCTTCTAAAAATTAATATAGCTGATCATTTAATTTCAATTTGTAACAAGTTAACTCACCTGGGCACAACAGATAAATACAACTGAGATAGTCAACAAGAAGGCAGATGAAACTATTACATCAACAGATCTCTGTGGACCGCGACGCTAGAGGAGGAAAAAAGGGAAAACACTTTTACACAGATTAATTAGCAGCTAATGGCCACGCTTTCAATTAAGGTGTTGATCCATCACTGTAGGTTTGTTATAACCTACAATGTTGAAAATATACCTAACTTATCAAATGAATTTTTAAAGTGCTAATATTTCCACACAATTTGGAACATAATGAAAGCCTGTAAAGCAGAATCTGTAGCATAACATTCAAATATTTCTTTTTTAACGATATTATCATTTATTCAACAACAGTTTCTTAAGCACCTGCTCAAAACTAAACAGTGCACTAGGTGCAAGAAATACAACAGAAAGCAAAACAGATAAGCGCTCTGCACTCACAGGTACCCGCAGGGAAGCACGACAGCCAGGTCATAATCACAGACACATGTGGTGAGCGGCAGGAAGGAGAAGTAACGGTGGGGATGCTTTGAGATTACTGCCAGGGAAACTTAACTGAGATGGGGTTAGGAATATGGGCTTGGAAGATCTCCCAAAGTAAGTGATGTTTACACAAACTCAGGGCAGGGGCAGGGTGGCGTGTGGCAATAGTGCGGGCAGAGGGAAGAAGATGTACCACACAGCGGAAGGATCACAGTGCACTTAAAAGAACTGAAGCAGTCTGCAAGATCAGAGAGGGAAGTGCTTCCAAATGAGTCAAAGAGACAGCTGGATAAAGTAGGGACTGGATCATGAGGAACACTACAAATCACATTAAGATTTTATCCTTTACGGGGAGTGGAGAACTTTTTAAAAGTTTAAGATTTATACAGTTAATCCACATTTCTAGGCGATTAAAGAAAAGAGTGGAGAAAGGCCATGTGAAGGCTGGAAGGCCAGTTAGGAGGCATCTGAAGAAGCCCATCTCAGAAGACAATGGCAAGTTTCAATTATGGCTAGAGAAACAGAAACAACTACAAACAGATTCGGTATAATCTGGAAGCAGAAGGGCCAGGAACTGCTGATGAAACGGATGCTGGAGATCAAGAGACGGCAACTCCCAAGAGTAACTCCCAGGTCTTGGGTTCACACATTTCCTTGCCCAAGTGGCAGCTCCTAAGCGTTCTAACCCCCGACCTAATCAATAGTAACGGCACGTGAGTAACACGCCTGTTGAATGCAATCATCAGTGAACAGAAGAACTCAATACCAACTTAGGGGTGCCAAGGAGGGGAAATCAAACGGATCCTCACTAACCCAAGCCACAAAGATCAGTTCACCCCTCGTACAGCAGAAGTGTCCGTGAGAAGAAGCAGTCTAACCCCATTTGCAACATTTCCCAATGAAGACTAAAAGAGCTGGATTTAGCAAGTTAAATAAATAAACAGAACAGTACATTTTTAAACGTAAGGGCAAATAGTGTAAACTTTTAAAAAAATGTCTTTTGTTGTTACTAAAAAAATTTAAAGATCTCAGTACTTCAGAAGATACTTGGTCTTGGGGTCAATTTTAATAATGCATATAATATTTTGAACAAAATAGTCTTCAATTTTCATGACTAATATAATAGGGTTCACTGGTATATAAGATTCACTGCTGTTTAACCCCAAACCCAAAAATCCCAGAAAACAAGTGTTGCTGGAATTAATTCAGATGTTTCTCTTTTTCTACTAGTTTCCATATCTTATTTCCACAAAGAGGAAAACTGTTAAAAAGATTAAAGAAGAGGCTAGCACAGAAAGAATGACCAGGAATTGCAAGTTAATATATAAAAATAGTAATAGCTCAGGTCAGTGAGACTTGTTAGTTACAAAATTTTTGAGATTCTTTTCTAAGTCGCGGGCTCCCTCTGCTGGTTGGCAATAACCATTCTAAGTAAAAACAAAATCTTTAACCCAGCTTTTGCATGACAGACTGGTGACTGTACATCTGCAGACACATGTATTGGCAAAGAAACTGGAACGATGAGAGGGAGCCAGCATTTTAGGAACACTTGTATCACTACCATTCTACCTTAAGATAGGAACGGAGAGATAGCCACATTTTTATATTCTGTACTTTCTTCAACCGGAAATGAGGAACCTCAGATTTTCGAGCCCTCCTTGCAGATGTTAAATGTCCAAAGAGTTTTGCAAAAAGCAATCGCTAAAAAAGATTAAGATGGGGATTAATTTTTAAGTAGATTACCACAGATAAACAAAAATCAACAAAAAATGGATTGTTATGATTTTATTTGGTTAAGTACTATAAAAGCAAAGTAAAATAATTAGGTCAAAATGATTTAGTGAAATACTAAAATATTTCAGGGATACTTTGAACATTATGAAAAAGATAAAATACTCTATTTAGAAGTCTATAGTATACCCACCTGTTTATAAGTTCTTTCTGCTACACAGAGCAAAAAAAAGAAAATCCATACAAGAGACACACGAACCACAAAACTTATTATAACCATAGACAGAACCATGACGTCTTCATTAGAACCAAACGCAATCACATAAAGTTCTGAAGCAGAGTGCGCTGTGAGTTGTTCCAAGTCTGTGGCTTGAGAGAGCCGGAAAACAAATGGTGTTAAGCCCAGGATTAGAGAGATTGCATTTCCAAAGATCTGGTATCCTATTCCTGGTATATGGCTGTTCACCTTGAGCGAGTGGGAGGAGAAAAAAGAAAGGTACACAGTGTTTGATAGAAATTAAAATTAATTTTGTTTGTAGCAATAGGAATTCATTTTGTTAGAAAATATTTTAATATACAGTGAAATTTAAGAGCTTATTACATATGAATTATAAATCACTTATTTCTTTAGTTTTTACAGTAATTCTTTATTGGGGGCCCGGTATGGTGGTACATGCCTGTAATCCCAGCACTTATTGAGGCCAGCCTGGGCTACAAAGTGAGCTCAAGGCCAGCCTGAACTGCACAGTGAGACCCTGTCTCAAAAAAAAACAGCACAAAAATAATTCCTTATGGGATTTTAATTTATGTAGATGCAAAACAATTTTCTATCTCACTCAGATACTGAAAAAGAATTCTACACATCTCATTATCAAATACTTCAAAATCAGCAGGCGATCATATACCCACTTACACTGTAGAACAGAAAGGGGATCTTAGCTAACTTTTTCTCATATACTTTAGATAAATGAGACTATTCTTCTCGGTAATCTTGTAGTTCACCTATCACTAAGCTTCAGAGCACCACTACATCCAAGTTTCCAGAGACTCTAACATACTGGTTTTAACTTTCAGACTGAGATATATACAAGGCATACATTAATTTCAAGATCTACTTATTTTAATTTGTGCTCTATAAAAAGTAAAGATAAGAATTCTAGCAAAACAGTACACCAATGAAAGTTAGAACTGTAGATTAGACCATGCCTAGTTGTCCAAAATCAGGAAATCTGTTAAGTAGCAATTATCTAATAAAGGAAATAATTAAACAGAAATTAAAATTAAAATCCATAGTACTTATTCTCTACTTCACACTACTCAAGATTTTTAACAGCCTCTGCATTACTTCTGTATATTTAAGTAAGCAATTCAGCACAAAGACAACTTTTGTTTGTTTTTTTTTTAAGATTTGGGTTCTAATAAATAAATGAAGCATTAGGGTGATACAGAAAAGTCAGTCTTCTTCAATAGTAAATATCTAGCAGTTTCTCAAATGTATCCACTGAAAGCAAGAAAGAGAATCACATAAGGGACAAATTGTAACTGCAGTATCTATTCTTGGTCAGAGGAGTGAAAGCACTGAAAGCCACGGTGGCCTGGTGAAAAGTCACTGTTTAAAGCACAGACAGAGCCAGACCCACGCAAGGGGTTTCCCGAGTGAACCACGAGGTGAGCAGGGTGCTGACGTGACACCGCGGGGACTGTGCTCTATGCTGGCAGCCACTGACTCCACACCTGAACGAAACAATACAACCCACAACTCACTCTGTTCATTATCATCCCACTGATCTCAAGCACGGACATGTCCGCCTTTTTGCAGTCGTTGCCTTCCCACACAATGGCGCTTATCTTTTCTAGTCCGGGGTGAGAGCTGTGCAGCCAGGGCAAGTGACTCTGGGAAGAAATCAACAGAACCGGTGACTCTACCCATCGCATTGCATAAAGCACACACACAGACCTGTACATACAGCTGTACACTTAACTGTAACAACTACAATTTGTATATACTTTTAGCGTATTAACAGAGCAGACATACCTGTACAGTGGCTATATCTGTACATCGCTTTAACCACAGTAAATTCTAACAAAATTAATGTGTGCTAAACAAATGGCATAAGAAATAGAGTTTAAAAATGCAGAACTTTTATGCGATACTAGGCAACATGGCATTCAAAAACATACTAAAATGTGTCAGTAAAAGTACTCAGCTGTCAGTCTATATGGCTTCAAAACAGTCATGCTGAAAGACAAATGAAGTCAAACTGTCCATACTGGTCAGTGCCCAACTAGTGATCATGCCACACAAAAGAGCATGACAAAGAAGACTTGAGCCTCTCTGAAAGTCTACACGGTGATACAATCGCATCCTGAAAGAAATTCTTCCTCATACTTACCTTAAATATCTGATTCAATTACTTTTATGATATTTTAATCTAGAATTTATCCAAAGTGTCAGTTTAGCTTTTTTCCCCAGATAGAGCAAACACTGTAAGCTGAAGTACACAGAACTAGAAACATTCTTAAAAGGAGGGATGAAGTTTCTCTCAATGTTTCAAGGAATAAAAGAGTAAAGAGGAAGATTGAAAACTTTAGTATTAAATCCTTAGTATTAAGGATCAGATGTTATTGTTGTGTTTCAGTTCAATCAGTAAGAGAGTAAAACTTGAAAAGAAAATAAATAGTTGGGTTAGAGGCAGCAAGAGAATTAATGAAACATTAACTTTTACACAATCAGAACTTGAGAGGAAAAGTAACCCTAGAAGATTACATTCATAGAACAGACTTACATCAAGTGGATCTAACTTACAATTTTTAAGGACTACTATACTTTTTCTCCACATTTTATAAAAATAGGTATGTCATTCACAGGAAAACAGTCAATCGATCTTTGATTTTCTAACATTAAAATTTTATGATCTTTCATTAAAATAACTTTTAACAATGAATTGAAGGATTTTTTGCGATATTACTTTTGGAGGACACAAGGTGATTAAAATTTGGCAAATGTTTCTGTAAATTTAAGGCACATAATTCTTCCCCTGGGGGAATAAAGTTGCATTGGCTCATTTTAATTGACGTTGTCTAATAACAAAATGTAAGAAAACAGGTAGGAAATTTGTATCTTTTCCAAAGGTGTAAGATGTTAAGGTATATATTTCACTATTTGAGGGCCTTTAGAGCTAACAGACACTAGTTATTAATTATCAATTCCTTCAAACAACATTTCATAACATAACTTATCCTCAAACAAAATATTCCAATTTGGAACAGAAATAATTTGCATCAAAATACAGTATGTATCAAACTTCTCTGAAAATTTAATCATAGGAGCAAAATAATGGAACCAAAAAAGCTAGAAAGAACAATGGGAACCTGAATGGAAAGGAGTGTGGGATTTGGGAGGCACAGATTTTAACCACGGATTTAGAGACAACTTTTCTCCTCCGATCTCAGTCTGTAACAAGAACTAAAGGTCTTCCCAGTTACACGAAGAAAAGCAAATCAGTACCAACAAGGTCAACCTAGTGACAGAAATGGGAAAAGAACGATTTCTTTACAGTCCTTCCAAGTAGGTAACTTTGTACCCAGCTACCTTCCCGCTAGTCTAACAGCATGTAGCATTCTTTTTTAATTGTAGAGAGCCAGTAAGCAAAAGAGAAGATGGCAATTAGAAACTGATAAGCATGAAGAGTTCACTGAAAGAAGCCTAAGTCTGTGTTGTGTGTGTGTGTGTCAAATGTATACCGAAAGCTGACTCATTGGGACCAGCACAGCCTACAGTGTGTGCAGAGTAACATCAGCGGAAAACCATTTTTTTTTCTTTTAAAGGCTCAGGGAAAACATCACAGCAAATAATTAGACCTTATAATTTTACCACAGAGGGCTTAATAATGTTTTCAAACTAAAATCTGGAACTCTTAGTGATTGTATATCTATGTGTCAACTGCTTTGCCCCTTGTTCATTCAAAACTGCCTGAAGAGTTTAGCACTTAAATGCAGGCCATATTTTATTTCTAATAAGTTCACCATGACAACTGCTTTACTGGTGTTTCCAACTATGGAAATGTAGTCATTAGAATCTGGCTTTACCTACCAAAAAATAAATGCCACATGGCATGTACCTAAGCCATGACTATAGAAGGAATTGCTCTCTGGCAGAAATGTTTTTTCCTTTTTACAAAGAAAATAAGCAATAAAACTTACCAATTTGGGGATGTTGTGACCAGAATACATTAATTCAAATGGCCAGCATTTCATGTTTATGGTAATTTTCCATCTTTATGGTAGGCAGGAAGGATCCTGCACACCTAACGCAGACTTTGGCCAAACAAGAAAGGAACACAGTAGCTTTTCATTAAAGGGCGCTAACACCCTTCATTCGATGATGATGATGACAACTACTTGGAAGGGGCCGGTGCCCCGCAGCATTCAACTTGTGGAACTCACGAGCTCTGTAGGCCAACAAGAGACAGCTGCAACACGAACACTGCGCCACAGCTCACGTAAAGAGAAAAAGCTGTGATATCACCTTTTGTGTGTGTGTCTGTGTCTTTTTGAGACAGGGTCTTGCTATGCAGCTCAGGCTGGCCTTGAGCTCACTTTTGTAGCCCAGGCTGGTCTCGAACTTGCAACAATCCTCCTGCCTCAGCCTCCCGAGCGCTGCGATTACAGGCGTGTGCCACCACACCCGGCTTGTAATATCATCTTAATTGAATGCAAGTTTTTCTTTACCTCGATAAAATCTGTATATACACTCAAAGGAGCTCAACTGATTGCCCCATATGATCCAATACTGTAAACCAACCTGATGGAAAGGGTCGTCTCTATATTCTTTTTTCACACATGGGTTAATTTGAGGATTTTCCACATCTGTCTCACTGGTACAAGATGAACGGCATTCTGCACAATGTAACAAGTCTTCCCACAATACATCTTCTGTTTCAGATTCTGGCCTTGTGCTCTCAGAATCCTGTCTGGAACTTGAACAGCGAGAGCTGCAACTAGTACCCGATTTAGGGGCATCCTGAAATCAAGATATTCTTTGACATTAATACAATTTACGTATCCTTCCCAACTAAAAGGATTCTATCAGAACCATATAATGCTACTTTCCCCAAAACAAACACTGTCAAAAGACAGTGCAAGAGGTAACCAAACATTAAAAATACATAATTTTTAAGGAGTAGTAAAACGCTCTCACATCAAAATTTACCTGATTGCATACTTCAGCTAGGATATTTTGTTTACAAAAATGTACTATCTCCTCTTAAATTTTGTCTGAGGGTCAGAATTCAGAGACTAGTCTTAGTTTGTATGGTCTGCACAGTCAACAGTAACTTTCTTCACTAGTCTTAAAAAAGGTGTTCTCTCACACTAGTGCATTAGCAACGGCAGATGTCGTTCACCTACTGCCTTTGTTTCCCAAACTAAAATGTAAAATTGATAACCTAAACCAAGATGGTAATTGGCAACTCGTGTTCTTAAGATAATTTGTGGTATAAAATGAAAAGCTAAAATCCACAAGTGACTTCTAAACAATTTATTATATCCTAGTTTTTAATGTACAAAATATGACATGAGTAAAATCTTAATTTTAAAAATGTTTACTGAATAAAGAGTGGCAATAGCCTTCCTTATAACCAATTATGCTCAGAGTCTGGATTTGTTTTTTAGCTGTCTCTGCCACTACGGTTTGTCAATCCTATTACTCAAATGTTTCCTATGTATCCCTTTCTCCTTCCCACGATCATCGGAATTCAGACTTTCATTCACATCGTAACAGTGAAAAGCTCCTCCTAACTGATCCTTACCCTTCTTTCCAGATTAATCTGACTGATGAATGCCTCACCCAAGTCTTTCTGCCATGGTTTTCCACTACTCTCTGCTGGACAAAGCTCAAATTCCTCCTCCGAGCCTACAGGTCTGCAGTGCTACGTTCACTCACTCCTTTCCTGTGGAGTACCAGGGTATTAGCCGCACACGGCTACTCTCTCATTCTTTCCCACTCTAAGATATATATATAGAGAGAGAGATAGACATAGAGTCAAATTTAGAGATTTATTATTTATTTGAAAGAAGTAAGATTTTAACACAGAAATGTCTTGTTTCTGTCAGGTTGTGTATAACGTTGCTATCCCCTAACAATCTATGAAGGCCAGTCTTATCTTTCTACCGTAAAGACGTAGAAATGAAACTATTTTCCCCAAGTCACTTAAATGATCTGACTCCAAGTCCACGTTTTCTTCATTATGCTTCCCATCAAATACTACCTGCATTAGATGAAAATCTAATCTACAACACGGAGTACAATTTGAAAAATACTACTGAAGTTAAACAAAGCAGGATGGAATCCGACAGGACACACATATGAAAGAAGCTGTCTTTTCCCCAGGACATTTTCTGCATCCCAAACCACCAAGTAATTCCACCAGCACCTGCCCAACAGGAAGACTGAAAGCAGCCAATCAGATACAGCAGTCATCAGAAAATGTGCCAAACAGGTGAAAGTCTACAGAGGAAACGACAAGACTCCCAGCCCATCTTGAGTGCACTCGGTGTCAAGCACTTGGCAGCCTGGTGTTATCCACCACCCCAACCCAGAAGACTGGACAGTTCTTCCTGAAAATGCTGATGCCCTGTAAGGCTACTGGAACGGCCTTTGCAGGCTTACACCAAAAGGCCGGGTTCCTGACCCTTCATCTTCAGGGAAGCTCTCCAATGCCACCTTGCATGAAGTGCTTCCCCACATGTTTTTAAAGTTCCTTTTTCATTTCCTCACTGGAATGCTTTTATAAACAGAAACTCTATTTAAACACTTCTGTGGCCCCTGAGACAATCTGACAAAACCATGGTAGTCTCTGATAGCTTTCTGGTTTCTATCACACCAAAAGGTTCCTGTAATCTTCAGGAACTAGAAAACTATCATTTCTTCAAGGAGTACAGCTTTTTGTGGAACTTTAAAAGAGATAACAGCACATTCTCGGTACCAGAGTTGCTTACTATTCTTGGCCAAAGGAGTATTTTTTGGGGAGTGCTGGTGCAGGGTGCCTCACTCTCACAAAAACAAACAAAAAAACCACCAGCAATTTGAAGAGTTTAATTTGTAATACAAATAAAAAAGCAAAACATCACTACAAGTCTGTTTCCATTTTACTTTTTCAAAAAAGGGTTTATTTTGCTTTTTTAAAGAATATTATTTAAAGTTGATCTGACTTGAAAAGATAAAAACTTCTCGGAACTGAATGCAGCTTTTAAAATATCCTTTGGTCTAAATCAACCATAATCAACCACTATATATTAACTAATTATGAGCCTCACTTAGGTTGAAATCTAGAAAAAATTTAACCAACATATTTATTTCAAAGTCAAGACTAGTACAATGTTCTCTCTTTTAAGAATCGTGTAAGCTGTAACCCCAGCACTCAGAGACAGAAGGATCCCAAGTTTGAGAATTCAGTGGGCAACTTAGGGACCTTTCAAAGACCCTGTCTCAAAAAAAAGAGCAGGATGCACTGGGGATGTCGCTCTCAATGAAAGCCCTGGGTTCTCTCTCTAGAGGAGTCCCCAGCATGAACCTCAATAGCTCCAAACACAGCTGCCAATCAAGGACAACATTCACAGGGTGAGAAATGTACCCAGAGCTAAATACTACATTCCAGAGGGGAGCGATTAAATAGCCGCCCAGCTTCCTTCAGTGCCGAGGACTTGTCACTGCTGGGGAGAAAGGCTGTGACAGTCACACGCTTCTCTGCTCGGTGTGCGATCAGGAGGCAGTGCATGGAAATGACACAGGTGGAGAGGGGCACAGGGCACAAGCGCTGGGTTACTGTCTGTCAGCACAGCTGCTGTGAGAAGCCAGCCACAGCAGAAAGAGCAGCCAAGACACAACCACAGAGAACGCGCAAAGAACAAGGGCCGTAGCACCCTGAGGTTATTCACATTCCACACAGTGTAACTTTTGATTTTTTCGTAAGTATAACCCAAAGCACCAAGAAAAACACAGTAATAGACTTTGAAAAGAGAAAATGCTGTTGCTCAAAACAGTGACATAATAAGGTGATTTGCTTTGAAGCCAGGTAAGAAAATTTTGTCCCTAGAAAAGAAACTGAAAAGAATAAAATTCTTTTTCTATTTAAGTAATTTCAAGCTCAAGGTGATAAAATGGGAAAAGAAAAATCAATGAAGAAAAACATTCAAAGAAAAAAATGGAAAGCTACACAGCATGGAGAACTTAATAAATAAGGACAGCAACATGAAGAAAGTCATTCAGAAAACAACTAACAAGAACTTCTGAAGCCTCACCCTCCACCTGTGGGAAAGATGAACACGGGGGCTGGCAGGTCGCTCCCAGAACAGTCTCACTTACGAGTAATCAGCAACACAAGTGCATGACACACTATGATCGTGCACAAAATGGCTGTGACTGTGCGTGTAATTCAGAAAGCTCACTCTGCTGCTCTATAATTTAAAAATAAATACTGATTGCTGGGTGTGATGGTGCATCCCAGCATTAGATAGGAAGATCGTTGCAAGTTCAAGACCAGCCTGGGCTACAAAGTGAGCTCACAGCCCGCCCGAACTGCATAGTGAGACTCTTGTCTCAAAAAGACAAAAATAAATAAATACTGATTATGGTACAAAATAGTTCAACAGTATGCAACTACTGAAAGAAGTCACACTTAGTAATGTATAAAATAGTTGCATACGCAAGGTCAAATATATACCTCGTTAGGATAATGCTTCTTATAATGGTGTGACTTTCTATTCCGAAGGATGCTTTCCGAAGGCCTGTCCACATGCCGTCGAAGTGAATATCCTGTTTCAGGACCTTCCTCGCTGGATACTTCATCAGAGACATTTGTTATTGTCCTTGTGTTATCCTAAGTTTGGAGTACACAAAGAGGATCAGAAGTCATTTCTGCCAGACATGGTGCACGCCTGTAATCCCAGCACTTGGGAGGCCGAGGCAGGAGGACTGCTGCGAGTCTGAGACCAGCTCATACTGTGCAGTGGGTTCAAGGCCAGCCTGAACTACACAGTGAGACTCTGCCTCAAAAATCAACAAGAAAAACACCCATCATTTCTGACTAACCTGTTAGTTTCAAAATGGCAATATTTTAAGTTACAAATACATTTGAAATATCATCAAATGCCATCAAATAATGGATTTGTACTACTTACAGACATCTCTCAAAATGTGGATTATATTCTGAAAGGTATACTTTAGCTGGGCTGGGGCCACAGCTCAATGAAAGAGTGATTTTCAAGCTTAAGTAAGGCCCTGGATTCAATCCTCAATATCACCAAAGAAAGGAAAAGAAAATCTGTATTTTACTTTCAAAAGTAACTCAACAGCCTTTTGTTGCATGTTGTTCTACATTCCTGTAGATAAAAAGATTTGAAACAACTTACAAAATTATGAACTATAAAACAAAACAGAAGCAGAATGGAGGGCATTTCACAGAAGCTAGAAACCTGAGAACTAGCTGCACTTTTTTAAAAAACAGCAATAATAACATCATCAAACTGCTGATTTAACAGTGGCTTAAGGAGCAGCAAGAGCAGGTAAACACCAGCTGGATATGTGCACGTATCAGAGAGGTGAGGTGTACAAATCAATCTGGAGGGGACCCTCAGATTTTAGACATTCTGAAATTAAAGAATTCCAGGGCTGGGGCTGCCGCTCCGTGGTAGAATGCTTACTGAGTACATGTGAGGCCAGGGGTAAAACTTCTGTTGATTATCTTCCTGTTCCTGTCTTATAATTTTAGCAAGTACTACATAACCAAAAATGTATCTGAAAACTTATCTGCTGAGTGATGATAGTAATGCAAGGTTTACAGCAGACAGGTAAATGCTTGAAAAATCTAAAATCATAGTAAGGGATCATGTAATATGATCAAAAATATGGTCAATGTTTTAAGAAAGTTTTACACTACTTGTTTCAGTAAAAGACACATTGCCATTAATCGTTTTTAAAATATTCCCCTTTGCTTTGAACATGTTTATCCCATTGTTCTTGCCACCTTCTGAAGCAGCTCTGGAAGTCTTCTTTCGTGCGTATCTTTAGCTACGTTTTTGTGGCTGCCTCCGTGTCCTGGATCAACTCAAAATGTTTACCTTTCATAGTACTTTGGACTGTGAGGAAGAGCCAGAAGCTGCACAGTGCCAGGTCTAGTGGGCAAGCGGTGCAGGCACACAGTAATGTTTCTACGTGCCTGGCACACACAGGCCAGCACTCGGCAGTTGCGTTCGCCACAGTTTGGATCACACCGTGTGAGGGCCCTCACCTTGCTGAGGACACTCCTTGGTGCTGCTGGGATCCAGGCTGTCTCTTCTGGCCGAATGGTTTGACATTGAGGTTCATGATTTTGTATTCCATCTTCACTGCTTTTAACAGTCTTCTTCCCGTCAAGGGACACGTAGCCATTGTCAGTCTCTGTTGATTTATCTATTGAATTCTTTGTTTTTGCTGATCTAACAAGAAAAAAAAAAAAAGAAGAGGCACGTTATACTGACTGAGCTTGCTTTGGATGGATTACTGACAGAAATTATCACCTGCTGGTAATTACTTTAAGTACCTGCTTCTCATGGCTACTCTTCTTTTCATAATAAATAACTTCAGCAACATAATAAAACATGTAAGTTTCATCTTAGTTCAGCTTATTGCACCTTTTGAGGCCTTACAAATAGCAATTCTAAAAAGCATGCTCTAATTCATTAAATAAGTGATTCACTCAAAAATCACTAGTTCTTTAAGCAAATGTAGAATCAAAATTTTGCCAATTTTATAATTTTGAAGTTTTCTTTTTAAAAACTCCCTTAGAAATTAAGTTGAAATCAGTGGTCTAAATCACTTTTAATAGTCTAGTTTATCTATACTTTACCATGAGTATATACAAACAAGTATCTCACAAATTCATCTTAATATATAATGGAAACAGAGGACCTTTTTAAAGATAAAAAATATATGAAAAAGAGGAAAACTTTCAACCAGGTTCAAATAATGGAAGAAATAACAATAAAGAACATAAAGTGAGTAAGTGATTTCTTTATCCACTGGAAAGCTCTGGAAAAATATTAGTAAGCATGAGGGTTATACACATCTAAAAGGCTGAAGCTAAAGATATTAATCTATAGTAATAAAATCTTTCTCAATAAGTAAAAGACAATATGGGAAATAAACATTTTTTATTAACAGGCAAATCACTGGTGTCCTCCCCCGAGACAGCAGCGGTGAGAAGAGCGCTACCCCAGGGAAGCAGTAACAGAGGTTCCACAATGTAACATAATGTACCATAATGTAAGCCCCGCACACAGTAAGACATGCTCAATGCAGAGTCAGTCTACCATAAAACAGAATTTAAAAGGAACTCTATTTAAATAAATCCCCCTAAATTTTTTCCTAGAATATCAGTTTTCACTAAATATGACTATGTTATCTTGTGTATCAAAAGTAAGCCTAAAATCACATCCTGCCTTTCACTCTAGCTACTCAGTTGTGCTGCAACCTGCACTTCAAAAGTGGGCAGAGCCTGAGAACTCGCTGATTCTCTGGCTTATTTCACAAACAGGAGTCAGTAGGACAAAGAGGTCTAAGTGACTTATTTAAGGTCCCATAGCCAGTTAGAGGCAAAGCTGGCACTAGATACAGACCTCCTGTTGTGAGATTCATTCTATTTCCCGTACTATTTCCAGCTGCCCATGCTTTGGGAAACTGCCCATTAGGGTTTTGTAACACATGTGCTCAAACACAGAAAGTTTCTGTCATGCAAACAGTGCCTACTGGTCTTCGCAGGGACCTCAAGGGCACACACAGACCACACTGCCAAGTGCTCGCCAGAGGACCGACACCTCCTGTCATTCAGAAGACACCTACACTGAGCTGCTGGACTCGGAAGTCTGATCTGCCTTTCCTTTCTGCACGGTTCTCAGAGGAATGGGGAGACCATGGGGACCAGGAGCCAGAGAATAATCATTTGAGAGGGGCAGAGAGAGGGAAGAAAGTGGATTGCAGCAGAGAGTGGTGAAAACAGAAAAGAACAGGCACAAGGAAATGTGTGACCGTCTTTGCTTAAAGACAAGAATAATAAAAACTCTGCTTTACTAACTGTCCCCTTTTCCCTCTGCCTTTAACACTGTGCATGTCCACATGTGGGAGCAAAGAAGACCACGAATGAAGTCGCCTGATATCTTGAAAATGTCAGAAACTCACAGATAAGGAGGAAGCACGCTGGAAAGATATTTATGAAGAGAAGGTCCATGAAAATTAGACAAGGCTGAGAGCAGAGGGGGAGGGGGAAGACTGAAATATCGAAAGAAACTGGCACCTGGGATTAAAGTACTGTAGTATAGAAACAAACAGTACTTTTTAGCATTATCAACACATAGAAAAATCTGCCTTCTGATATTTGCACTTAATGTTTATAATACTTTTCTTTTCTTTTTTTGGTACCAGAACTCAAACTCAGGACCTTGCGCTTGCCAGGCAGGCACCTGGGCGGCTGAGCTATCTCCCCAGCCCTGTAATACTTTTCTTAATAGAGCAATATTCTCCCAGGACTGACAGCAGGGAAGGGCGACATCCCTCTCTATCCTGGTTCTGCTTATTCCATCACAGAGGCCGTGTTTCCTAGACCTGCACAGCACACCCCTGGGAACAGAGGCTGCCTAGCGAGGGAAGAATCCTCATCCCCAGCTCTGGAGGGCGGGGCGAAGGGCTGTGAGGGGACAAACGCAGAGGGGTAGTGCCGGGCAGGGACGGAGGGCACCACGAGGAGGAGAACAGGTCCCTGTTCCTGAGCAGGAAGTGGGAGAGGTGCTGCTGTCCCCTGAGGCAGGTAGCAAGACCCAACAGAGAGGGTGTGACAGGTGCTCGTGCAGGGAGGACCCCTGGTGTGTCCAAGGGGAAACACGGACAGAACGCAGGCAATCGGAGCAGCTGAAAGGGTACTGGCATAAGAGGCAAAAGGCCTCTCGCTTCTCCTCGTGCTACAGCTGTCAAGGGGTTCAGTGGCACGACGAAGAAATGAAGATGCAGTCAATGAGAAGCCGTTTGTAAACTACCAACACAATAGTGACTGCTACCAATTTTATTGGTTTTATCATGACATCACGCCTGGAGTTTGGAAGGAGTTTACAAGGTCAAGCATAATGATTCAGAAGACGGGTCTATTGAACCTCTGCTTTAATGTGGATCTGACATAATCCTGGCACAAACCAAGGAAACGTGGCACTTAATACCACCAGCAAATCTGTGATTTCTGACAGACTTTTCAGAATATTGTAAATTATAGATTTACTTTTGCCACTTTGAGAATCTCTACAATTCTGTAAATGTTAGAAAGAAATGAATATTGGGATTTCTTATTTATTTTCTATCATTCAATGATTTTTAGAAAGATTTCAGGTTTAATTCTGCCCTGAGTATTGAAGAAGCCTGTGGGACCAACCAGGAGCTTTCTGAACATCACTCTGTGCTGAGGGCAGAAGGTTCTGAGGCCACCCAGCCACACAGAAATAGCACGCAGCAGGCTGGGACACACCACAAGGCCGCACACACGCTCCACTCTAAGTCCACCCGTCACGCTCAGAGGCCCAACCTCTTGAGTTTAGTTTATGTTTCTATTCAAAAACTGGTAATGGAATGACTTCACCAGGTACCCAAGAACCACCCTTCTTGTAAGGACATATGAAAACTTGTTTAAATTCATTTTTAGAACAACCTCAAACAGGAGGACTTTCTCGCTCTCCTTGGCACAGACAGTTGTGCCTCTTGCTGCTCTTAGGACACTGTTTACATTTCAACTTTGTATTTTAGTGGATTCTCCTTTGTCAATCAGCTTCAGTGCTATGATAGAACATCTGCTTGGTCTATGACAGATGCTTAATTTGTTTTTTACTAATAAGCAAAGCAAGGCGGTAGTCTTTTATGGATTGAATTTTAATAGAAAACATTTGAGAGAAACAATTTACAATTTCACTGCCATGGTCAAGGCTCACAGTTTTAAAATTAGCCTTACACTAACTTCTGGATGGCAGGACCTATGCAGAATTTTCTTTAGACTATTATGCTGGACATTCAAAAACTAGTTCTATGTCAAAGATGCTTTCAAGGAGAAAGGGTCTTTAGAAATATAAATAGTATAATCACTTTAATTCCTTTGTGAAATAAGTGACCCCAGTCTTTTCTGAGAAATGTGAAGAAATACACAACTTACACTATAAATCATGAAACTGTGTTTTTCACTTAAAAAAACTGTCACTAGTTAACATAACTGTTAAAAGGACTTGCTAGCTCATAAAATCTCAAATGCATCGAATCAAATACAAAACCCAGCTGCTCCTATATTAAACACCTGTCAATCATGGATACTTATTCTGTTACAAATGAAGTCTGAAACTATTTGCTGGGATTCTAAAACATATCCGGAAATATATAAATAGACACCAATCTGAAGGTCATCTTTTCAGTATGACAGGACACCAGGGCGGGGCATGGTGGCTCACACATGAAATGCTAGCACTCAGGAGGCTGAGGCAAGAGGACCACTGAGAGTTAGGCCAGCCTGGGCTACATAGTGAGTTTAAGGCCAGTCTGAACTATAGGGCGAGATGCTGTCTCAAACAACAACAACAAAAAGACACTAGGGTTGTGAATTTCTACTCCTGCTCTCACTTACACAAGGTTAGGAATCAGGAGAGGAGGGGGAAGTACAGACGCAGAACACCTTCTCTCAGACCCAAGAAAATGATGCAAGACCTGTACATGGCCATCACTGTTGTCTGGAGTTGCGTACACATCACGAGTATATGCTGTGGCATACGTGTATGCCCTGATTATGCCAGCATGATTTTCTGGGCAGACTGAATAAATGCTTGAACTTACATTATGCAGTTTACTTCATTCTGTGAAGAAAATCAATATATTAAAATTCTAGCTTTCACTTCAGTATTAAAAACGATAAATGCAGAGGTGACACGGGGCAGAGGTCTTTTCCTTTCTTGCAGTGCTGGGCTCTAGCCTAGGGCCCTGCCCATGCTGGGAAAGCCCTGTACCACAGAGCCGCCACCGGGCAGACATGGGAAGCTCAGAGTGGGTTGGCCAGGCACACGCACTTACACCACTCAGCATTATTCTGTATCTGTCTCTAATTCACAAGTCAATTTACCTAAGTGATATTCTGCACTCAAAAAAACAAGGGGCCTAATTTTTGTTTGCTGGTCTGTTTTTTAGTAATATTATGACAGTTAAAATAAATCTTAAGAACATGAAAGGAAATAGAATCAATCTGAATTCTGAAATAGTATGCTGCGGAGCTACATAATCTGTAAGTAATTATCCTATCCAATCAATTATAAACTATAAATATACTAGTTAAAGTTAACAATCCATCAAAATTAAAGTACTAAATCTTGGGAACTATGAAAGATTTTTTTTTCATGTTCATAAAAGTACTTTGTATAGTAATTCCTAATTTTTCAAACAAGAAATACTATGCCTTATTTCTAAAATAGTTCTGTCTTAAGAATGAAACATACTAAGATGACAGAAAGCAACTTTTCCATGTGTAAATAAAGGGCTTTAAATAGTCATTTTCATCATAACATTGAAAACCATCAAGACAGCATACACAAAGCTTAAAACATTTGTGTGGTTACTTATTTTCCCAGTTACATTAACTGGGATACCTTCGTGGAAGTAACCAGCTTTTTAATGTATTATGTTCTACTGGAAGTAATTTTATTTATTAAGTCTCAGCGAACATTTGTTTAAGCCCTTCTTCACCAATCAAGACTTCTAAAAATTAACATTTCTCCTGAGATCTTTTGTACATAGTATTTAAAACAAACTCACTCATAGGCCAGCAAGCCCCCTGACAAAAACTAGCTTAGTTTTTATTTATTTACTGTTTCTGTCTTTTTGAGACAGGGTCTTGCTATGAAGTTCAGGCTGGCCTTGAGCTCACTTTGTAGGCCAGGCTAGTCTCAAGCTCACAACAATCCTCCTGCCTCAGCCTCCTGAGTGCTGGGATTATAGATGTGCACCACCACGCCTGTCTTAGCTTATTTTTTAAAATATTTAGACAACCAGTTGTGATGGTTAAAGGAATAAACCCAGAAATTGGTCATGATCATGGCTATGCTACAGAACAACCGAAAGAAACTTAAAAGCTAGCTCTCATTTGACTAGAGAAACATACTTAACTCTCAGAAGCACCAACCTAGGTCTTTTAGAGGGATTCTAAATATTACACATAATACAGTATCAGCTAGTGATACCAAAGAGTCCCTATTAGCAAAATATATGCTATTTGTACCCTATTTATAACTGCTTATCTGAAAGTACTGAATGTTTAAAAATCCAACTCTGCGGTGACTAACCTGTTGCCTCTTAAGTTAGAAAGGACAGCTATGTTATTAAAGACAACTTGGGAGAGAGAGGCAGAGAGGCCAAACCCAACCCAGGTCAGACAAAAGAGCACATGGCCTCTAGGGTAAGAACGGGTAACTGGAATAAGGGGAATTTCAACTTAATCACTCTCATGTTATTTTTAACTATTAACACTTTGGAAATTTTTTCCAAAAATTGTAACCACTGAAAATATGCCCAGGAGATAATGCTTACCTGGTAAGTTTTATCATAAGAGCACAACTCTAAATTAACAAAACAATGCTAATAGTGAAACAGTTACCAAAGTGGCAGAAACCAGTCATCTGTAGTATCCCTTTTCCTGATTTATCAATCTAGTACTTTTCATCAGTTATACTCAGGATTTTGATCACAGCATTTTAACTTTTTTCAAATACACTATATGCATGTGAAAACTAGTAACATAACCTTTACATGTTCTAAATAAATATTCAACTCAAATAATAATTATGATGATGTTACACAACTGGGTTAGGTTTAGTTTTAATGTTTGCTGTTTTTGTTTTCTTATCTGATAAACTTTCCTTGGTGGTACAAACTATATAGAAAGCTCAGTGTACAAAAATAAATTTTCACTACAATACAAATTATATTCACTTAAATAATAATGCTAGTTATCCCACAGAATTAGATAAAACAATTGTAAAATTCATTTGGAACCAAAGGAGACCTAGCAAAAACAATTCTGAGCAACAGGGGGCATCACAATCCCTCGCTTGAAATTATACTATAAAGCTACTGTGCTAAAAATAGCACGGTACTGGCAAAAAAACAGACCCAAGGATCAATGGAACAGATTAGAAGATGCAGAAACAATGCCAGATACATTCAGCCTCCCTGTCTTTGACAAAGGAGGCAAACACCTTCACTGTAGGAAAGATAGCCTCTTTAATACATGGTGCTGGAAAAACTGGCTTTTCACAGGCCAAATATTAAAAGTAGACACATATCTTTCACCATGTACTAAACTAACAAAATGGATTAAAGGTCCAAATATTAAAACGGAAACACTACATCTGTTGGAAAAGAGAACAGGTAAAACTCTTGAAGACAGTGGTGTGGGCAAAGACTTTATGAGGATCTCAACTTAAAAAGCTTTTGCACAGCCAGAGAAACCACCAACAGAGTGAAGAGACAATCCATAGTATGGGGAAAAATTTTGCCAGCTGTCCCTTAGACAAAGGGCTAATATCTAGATTACATAAAGAACTAAAAAAACTGAGACCCCCTAAATTTAAAGACCCAATCCAAAAATGGGCATCTGAAATGAATAGACACTTCTCAGACAAAGAAGTACAAATGGTAAACAAATATATGAAAAAATGGTCAACATTACTGCTCATTCAAGATGAAAATTAAAACAGCACTGAGATTCCATCTCACCCGAGAAAGAATGGCCATCATCAGGAAATCGACCATTAAGAAATGCTGGCAGGGCTGTGGGGCAAAAGGAACACTTCTCCACTGTTGGTGGGAGTATAGACTGGTACAACCACTGTGGAAATCAGTGTGGAGATTCTTCAAAAACTAGGACTGGAGGTCCCATTTGACCCAGCTAGTCCCCTTCTTGGTATCTTCCTGGAAGAATTAAAAGCATCACACCACAGAAGTATATGCACATCTATGTTTACAGTGGCACAGTTTGTAACAGCCAAATCTTGGAAGCAGCCCAAATGCCCATCAACTGATGAATGACACAGACGTGTTCTTTTTAATACAATGGAATGTTACTCCACCATAAAGAAGGATAAACTAAGAGACATTTATAGTTAATCGAATAATTTTGGATAACAGAGACAGGCATATAGAAGAAAAGATTTCATAAAACTCATATGACATATGAAAGCCAATTTTAATCTAAAGTGCTAACAGAAACTAAAATCAAGAAATCCTAATTAACCCAAAGTAAACTTCATAGTCTCTGTTTTGATTACCTATAGCACTATAATGTATCAAAATAGAATCAATAATGAAGCTGTTACACTTACAGTCATTAATACTCATTATCTGCAAAGGGACAGTGTGTCTCTATGCCGTGGAAAACCTTGAATCCATACAAACCGTGATAAGAAGAATGCAGCGTGCCAGAGATCCCTGAAGACAGCACCGACACTGTAAGGGCTGCTTGGGCCGTGGCTCTGGACAGCTCCCTCCTGCATGTTATCTGTGGTACTAGAACCATCTCCTTCCCTGTGTACTTCCAAGTGAGCTGCTTTCCTCAATTTCCTTTATCAGAAGAGATTAAGAGTGGTAGGTAGTTTTAAAATTTTCTTGGTATGACAGTACATTCAAAACTATGAAAAACATAAACACAGGAACTGTATTCCATAATAAAATTAAAATTTACTGGATAAAACATCATCTAAACATCATGGTACAAAAAATAAACATATAAACAAACAAACCGAAAAAACAAAACAAAGGGCCAGAACACAGCTCAGCAGTGTAAGCGCCGGCCCAGCAAGCCTGAGGTCGAGTTTGATTCCCCGTACCAAAGAAACAAAAACAACATCACGGTACATATTCAACTCTAAATACCAATTTCTATAAATGTTAAGGTATGGTTCCTGGCTCAATCTGACAGGTTAGTGGTGAGAAGATTGTAAGGATCATTTGGGACAGACATTTACAAAGCGTTTCTTCCCTATTTGAATGACACTTATCTGCAGATGAAGAAAGAAGAAAATTTAGATTGCAGAGAATTATGACCTAACTAATCAACAAAACAATTCATCTGATGCAGGTATTATCTTTTTAAAAAGAGACGGACTTAAATCTCAACACCCAAAAACTGTCACAATCTTATAGTAATGACATTCAAACAAGGAATTGCTCCATAAGACCCTTAAAAACAGAATACCACAGTGCTTAATACCCAGTGAGACTTGCTCTGTTTACTTAATCAATGGGCATTAAAATGCTTTCAATAGCATTTTTCTTCTTGGCTTATATTTTTGCTTAGGCATCACAGAAATATAAATTGTGAGCAGGGAAAGGAAGCCTAGCCATTCCAGTTAATGTACATTCCTGACACCAGTCTTAGGTCATCAGAAATAAGTTTCAAAACAAAAACAGAAACGTATGCATGTGGGCTAAAAATGCCCTTGAAGCAAGTCCGGCAGGGGTGGGGACGGGGATGGGGGGTGGTGACTGATTCTGGGGCTCCATGCTTTATTTGATTTGAAACGCCAACTTTACCAGACAACATTTTATTGAAAAGAGGTAAGAGTAGTTGAGAATAATCCTGGATTGAAATTACGGAAATCAACAAGAAGACCCCTGCCCACCAGACAGCACGGTACCTCCTCCTTTTCCCACTGGCGCTCAGAGGCGGCCTGGGCGTCCTTGTGGAAACGATCTGACAGTGCACTGTCCCCAGAAGCAGCATCAGCCACACGGGCCCGGCCACCTCAGTCAGAGGGACGCTGTGCACGCTGGACGTGGAGCAGAACAGCACTACTGCGGCAACTGCAGGAGGGAAGGGACGCGCGTTTTGTCACGGACTGCGCAGGTACTGTTTAAACTGCTCTTACTTCTTGCTAGACTCCTCTTCTAAATTTAAGCAAGTTTAAAATGTCTATATTACATCTGGTTTACCATAGCTTAACAACAGAATTTGGTAACACGCTCTTAGAACAGGAGGACACTCATGACAGTCCCAGAAGTACACACCACACCAGTGCAATGAAAATTAGATGCACACAGATTTAAGGGGGCTTCAGGTTACATCACAATGAAAAGAACCATACTAACCTCAAGCACATTTATTGCCCTGTTTTAAAAACAAGTCTTATGATTGTGTTCAATGAACCTAACAACAAGTGTGTCCACAGAGGTCCATGGGACTATGTCGTCAAGTTAAAAAGCATAAATTCACTTGAGCACTGCACACCCATCAAGGTAACCACTACCACATGAACATACCTCAGGCTTTCTGGACATAAAATCTCTGTACCTTTCGGGAGTCTCTTGCCTTCACCGGTCAACAAAAGTTTACCCCCTCACCAACCAAGCATGGGCATGTAATCTAAGTTTGCCACAGTTTTAGTAATTCTGGGCATAAAAATAAAAAGACAGACATGTCTGGCCATCCAGGGCCAGTCAGAACTTCTCACAGCTGTGCAGTGAAAATGAGATGCATACAGTTCAAGGGCATTCCAGGCTAGCTCAGATAGCAGGCTATGCTCTTCAATCAGAAATACTAAGGCTGGAGAAACATGAAATTGCCAAGAGCCACTTCAGTTGTCACCCAAAAAGGGCCAAGCTGGAATGTGAGCAGCACAGGGCAGTGAAGTGGACAGAGAGGAAATGAGACCTCACCAAGCCTGAATCCAGCGTAGGAGAATCTAATTTTGTTGTGGAAAAGGTGGAAAATTAGATTATTAGGAGGTTTCTGTTTATTTTCTTAAGTATGATCATTGTATTATGGTAGCATATTTTAAAGGAATGCCTATTATTGGAATCAGGATAAAATATAATGTATTAATTTCCTTTAAGGTGGTGCATGGTGGCACACATATATAATCCCAGCACTCGGGAGGCAGAGGCAGGAAGACTGTCACACTAGGCTACATAGTGAGTTCAAGGCCAGCCTGAACTACATAGGAAGACCCTGTCTCAGAAAACCAGAACAACAAAGTTTAATAAATTAGATTCACTACTTACTATAATGAAAATTAAACTTAAAAATTATAACTACACAAAGTATCAGATAATATAAAACTGGAAGAATTTTCATGTAATACATTACTAACAACGAAACGATAAATTTTAAAAAGCGACTAGAAAGTTGATAAGACATTTAATTTCATACATTCTAAGAATCCACAATTGAAAATATAAGATAGCTTCATGAACAAATGTTTACTTAAGTATTAATTATAATAGCAAAGGACAAGAAGCTTAAACGTCCAATATTGATGTGCAATATTTTCTAGTAATTTTAAATGATGTATAAAGACTCTGAAACCTGTCAGAACATTATGCAAAATTCATATAGAATTGTTTATATAAAAACATCTCAACCATGTATAAATGCTACAAAGTATATCAAAAGCCAAGATTATGGGAAGATATTTTATCTTCTTTGGCTTTTTTTAAATTTTCATTTTTTTCTTTCATGAACATGTATCTATAATCACACAAAAGGTCTAGCTCAGTAGTGGGCCACCTTCTGAGCATATGTGAGGCCTTGAGTTTTATCTCTAGCACTAAAAACAAAAAATAACACACAAGCAACAGTCTGGTAACACTAACCACAAAACCCTCACTGTCCACTCCTTCTTACAGATGTAAGATGTGCCCTGGCTTAGAAAAATCAACATCTTTTTTTGTTTTTTTGAGACAGGGTCTCACTGTATAGTTTAGGCTGCCGCTGAACTCACTATGTAGCCCAGGCTGGCCTCGAACTCCCAGCAATCCTCCTACCTCAGCATCCCAAGTGCTGGGATTAGAGGCATATGCCACCATGCCCAGCTGGTAAATCAACTTTAAATAAAATTTGTAATTTCTACTTTATTTTTATTTACTTAAAAGATATCTCTTACACAGTCTATTGATAAAACATGTGAATAATCATTCAGGATTGAAATCATGCTTAAAAAAAGAAACAGTAAAAAGAAAGACATCAACCAAATTAAAATAACTGCTCTGTTAGTGTGAGAGGCTTGTATCAGTTGCTTCTCCTTCAGTCTCCAAATGCTCTCCAGTGTTGCACACACACGTTGTCCACTGCTGCTGCGTCAGTGTGTGGCTCTGGGGTCACAATGCCTAGGCTTGAACCCAGGCTCCAGCAGACTGGGTGGCCGCTGGCTTTGAATCCTTACGCCACTCAGGTCCATGTCTAGGAGGCAGGCCTAATACTGGTACTGGCCCATTTGTCAGTGGGATGTTGGGAGAATTAAACCAGACTCTGAGAAGGGGATTAGAAGATTGGATGAGATATAATGTTTTAACACAGAATGAGGGGCTGGGGATATAGCTCAGTGGAATAAGCGCTTGCCTAGCAAGCGCAGGGTCCTGAGTTCGATCTCCAGTACCGCAAAAAAAAAAAAAAAAAAAAAACACAGAATGAGGGTAGCAAGGTCACAGTGGAATCAGTGGCAGAAAAATAAATGCCTTAGGCAAGAAAAACAATCCTGCATAGGCTGCTTTGTAAAAAAAATGGTGTGTGTGCGTGGTGTGTGTGAGAGTGTGGTAGATGCATTTTGAATTCTCATTTTTCTTTAGCCATCCATAGATTTAAATTTTTGTAAATTATACTGAAAAATATATGCTTTGTTTTCTCAAATATTTTTAATACCGAACTAGTTTTGTGTCTGACATACACTCACTTCATACTTGGTAGTAGTAGTTACATGTTATTTAGAACAAGCCCTAGTAACCCAAAATATATAATATCCTGAAAGTTAAAAGTAAAGTGCATTTTGACCACTTAATTATACCTTGAAGAAGATAAAGAACTAAAAGCCAGAAAAAGATGACTTTCGATGTGACTTGTAACCACCACCGGAAAAAAAAGGGGAAAAATACAACTCGCACGATCCCTTTTCTAGTCAGAGAAGTCCACGGGCTTTCAGGCTTTGCCTTAGCGAATGCAGACCCTGAGAAATAAGTAAAACACAATGACAGGCAACGTATACTTTTCTCTAATTTTCCTACAGAAAACATTCCAATGCTTGAAAAACAGGGACACCATGTAACCTTATCATTTCTGTGCTGAGAGTACGAACATCCAATTTGGAGCACTGGTCACTATAAAACACATTCTCCTCGCCAGCACAGTAACTCAGATACTTGGGAAAAGATGAAGTAAAATGATGTAGAACTTCTCCCACGTATTTTATTGTCCCATATTTTGAATACAGGACAGTATTCAAATGTTAATTCCAGTGAAGAATTACTGTTTTCTTAACAAAGTGCTTTTAATTTTTGCAACAAAGCTCTATAGTTTGCCAAGTAAGCACGAATGGCTTTTTTTTAATACTTATTTCTGGGAATGATCTTTAGTGGGAGGATGAGTCCTCCACAGTACTCAGATGACCTATTCTTCTTTCTAGAATGCTTGTCCTCATTTAGGTTCATACATCCTAACTATTCTGGCTTTTCCTCCTGTTTAATATCTATTTGTAATGTAAGTTTATCTATCGAGTACTCACCTCTCACTAGATCAACATCTATGAGGTCTGGCTTCACGTGTGCTGTTTTCTTTGGTTTATTCCTTAACCCCTGTAATATATTAAGAGCAGAATTGGGAATTCTATGTATATATTCTTTTGGTCCAGAAGAGCAGAAGAGAATCAACTTTTAAAGATTTCAATTAAAAAACAAATCTTTAAGTAAAACACTAGACATATTGTGTATTTGTTATAAATGGAATGTAATTATAGCACTGTGATGCATTTTGCACTGAAATAAACCTTTTTCAAGATAGGTTTAGAGATCCGTGTAACATGCAAAGCCTGTTTATGACTAACAGTAACATTCCAGTACAAAGACTACCGCTACACCAAACCAATCTGGGTCTATAGCCGTGTGGTTCTGGGAGTGCTGTGGCCCCAGACTGGCATCTGCTTGGCACAGAGGCTACGCAGGGCCTCAGCTGGATGCTGGGAGGGCATGTGGTTGCAGAAAAGCATAGACAGCAGTGCTGAGGACCAACCCAGATGCAGCCTTCTCAGCAGATACTAGCATGTGGCCCCAGAGAAAATGACGTGCTGTGATCTTAACTGCCCAGTGCCAGCACTGCCCACACCAGTGTCACCTCATCACTTCAGAACGGAGACATGCTGACCAGGAACAGCAGGCAGGCAAGGAGTGTCTGTGAACTGAATCCATTTAAATTGAAACCACTGAACATGGACTAATATTAAATTGCTGCTATCAGTACAGAGGGGACTAGAGATGGTAGTGAAAAGTAGCAGAGCAAAAAACTATCAAAGAAAAAATTACAAGCTAAGTGTACACCTGAAATCCCAGCATTCAGGAGGGTGAAGCCGGAGGAACACCATGAGTTTGAGGGCCAGCCTGGGCTACATAAGCAATTTCAAAGTGACCTGCACTACATAACAAGACCTTGTCTGAAAACAAACAGAAATTACAAAATTGGGCTGGGGATACAGCTCAGTGGAATAAGAGCTTGCCTAGCAAGCGCAGGGTCCTGAGTTCGATCCCCAGTAACGCAAAAAAAAAAAAAAAATTACAAAATTACTTAGGACTAGAATGTTGAAATCTAAAGAGCTTAAGCTAAACTCCAGATGCCAAGATGTCACAAGGGTTCAGATGTTTTCAAATTATTTATTCAATTAAGAAACTGGGCAGTAAACCTTTTCTTTGGTCCTAGTCACAGGAAAGGTGATCCCCTAAAGCTAAAATCAGATTAAAAACAGCTGGCATCTAAAACAAACAAGGGGGCAGCAATTTGTCATAATTAACTGAGATGTCTAAACCAAGATTGCACCCAGAAATCATGATGACTAACCTCTGAACTCCTTCATATACTCTACTAATCTGAAAGGGTCAAACCATCCAAAGACACACCCCAAAAATGAAGAGTCAGAGTTGAAGACAGATACTGCAAGAATAATTTTACTGTAGCTAAACATTATATACTCTTGGATTCTATATGTGGAAATTCACTATCACTCATACCCTTAAACCTAATTTCTCAGAGCTTTTATCCTCATTGGAAGAAAGGCAGAGTGGGGGAAAGAATCTCAGCTGAGGCCAAAAGTCCCAGCCTTCCTGTTTTGCTTGCATTACTGTACACAAGGGCTCTTCTCGGTCTACTCAGGGTTACGGTTTTCACGTATCTGTACTTCTTGTTGGCAACTCAGTGCATAAAATAACCCCACACTGGATTTCAGTGTCCTGTGTTTCACAAGGCAAGAAGGCTGTTTAGATATGAGTTATAGGGCTAATGGTCATGAATTATTAGGAAAGAATCAACTATATATATATATGAAATATCTTTACACAGAAATGTGATTTAAAAAAATTATAGCTCAAGTGGCAGACACAGCACTGCAACCAAAGGCGTGGAGGAACCCATTATCTCCACCAGCAGCAACGGGCCAGCATTTCTAATTCAGTGTTGGTGGTGATCTTAGAGAATATAACTACCACGAATACTGAGAATCCAATGACCTCATTCCATCTTAGTGTCACCATAGAGTAGCTGAAGCACCATAAATCAATCCTAAGATTTTTTTAATCTGGAAAGGCAATTCTAACCATACATATATTCAAACAAATTGCATTACAAGAAACACTAATTTGACTTCATGTGACGTTTATTAAAATCAAAGTTCACTTTTATTAGTATCAAAAACTTGAAAACTAATATTTTCACTTGCTTCATTTCTAATGATCAACCTGAAATAACATTGTCTATGCTTTCTGATGACTCTGAAGCATGATTTACTACAGATCTATTTTCAGCAAAATTATTTTAAGACCTTATTAGAGACATGGTAAACTGTTATGATTTATACAACTGCATTGTTTTTCTATCATGCACATTATACTTGACTTTGTGTATATGTGGTTCATTTCCTAGTCTACATTCTGTTAAAACATTTATTTTGACCTAGACAGTCACACCATAATAGATAGCTTCAATAAAACTTCCCCTTCAAGTTGTCTACCAGAATATTTGAAGAAAACTTTCATTGATAAATCAATGTAAATAAAGGATACTAGCAAGATGTAAACATTCATAAAACATGATTTTAATTAAGTTGGGAAATTTTAAATAGGTTTGGTGTAAACTACACACATAAAAGTAGCATAGCTTCTAGTACTAGTTACAGTCATGAACCATCACAAAACTTAAGTAAACAAAAAAATAAAAACTAAATTTTTGGAAAGAATGAAATTTTAAAACTCTTCATTTATACACAAACTAGAAGGGGGAAACAAACAGTACAAATATAATTAACCTGCAAGAATAAAAGTGATACACTGGGTTTTTTTAATGCACATTTAATCACTGCCACAATGCAATGACTCAAGTAGTATAAAGCTGTATATTTTCTAATGAATCTCTAATTGTATGGACAGTGCTGAGACAAAACATGAAGAGGGCTGTCAAGTCCATGCAGTACTTCTGCTTGTTGGTCTAGACTTCCTGTGCTCAGTGCCCATGGGCTACTGTGATACTTGGATTCTGATGAGCTGACAGGAACCTAAGCTTCAGTCTCACTTGCTGGAAATGTTACTCAGTTCCCCCCACCCCTTTTCTGTTCTGACTTCATAAACATTTTGTTGAAGTGTTAAAAGTCTAGTAAGTACTAAAGATGAAAAAGCACGCATTTACTTTTTACTTGCATGTATTTGTGGGAGCCACGTGATGTGTCGGTGCACATACACGTAAGCACCAGAATGTATTTATCATAATATTCAAGTCAGGATGTACATGTTTCATCAAATACTCATCATTTCTTTGGAATGAAAACATCATAAATCCCTTCCTGCTAGCGCAGAAGTCCACAGCACATTCCCACGGAAGCAAAGTGCACTAGAGTGCCTTGCTCCTGTCGAACCCAGCTCTCCCAGACCCGCTCCCAGCAGCTTCTGGCAGCTGCCTTTCATTCTGCTCTCAACCTCCATGAGATCAACTCTTTTTAGATTCTGCATGGTGGCATCTTGTGGTGCTTTACTATCTTTCTGTGCCTGCCTTCGCTTAACAAAGTAAGCTCTAGTTCCATTCACGTCACAGATGACAGGACCACACCTTTTTTACTGCTGAATAGCACACCACTGCATTTCTCTACCACATTTGCTTTACTCCTCCATCAGGTGGTGAGCACTGGGGCACTTCCACTGCCTGGCTATTGTGCACAGGGCTGCAGTGAACGTGGCAGCGCAGAAGTCTCTGACACACTGGCTTTGCTTCCTTTGGATATCCAGCCAGCAGCGGGCTTGCTGGATCTGAAGGTAATTCTATTTATTTTTCCAGGAGTCTCCATGCTGTTTTTCACAGTGACAGTACAATGTACACTTCCACCACACTGTGCTCCCCGTTCTCTAATCTGTGCCAGCTTCGTCTTCAGACTTCTTGCTGAGAGCCATTCTTACTGGAGTGAGGTGCTCTCTCACTGTGGTTTTGATCTGCATTTCCCTGATTAGTGATGTTAAACACTTTTCATGTCTGTTTACCATTTGTATGTGCTCTTTTTTAGAAAAGTCCAGCTTAGGTCTATTGGCAATTGTTTTACTGGATTATTTGGGGGTTTTGCTGCTGAGTTTCCTATATTCTCTGGAGTATTAACTCTTTGTCAGACTCTGTACAGTTTGTAAAGACAGAGGCAACTCTGTCCATTGCCTCCTCAGCTGTGAAGTTCGTTACACATTTTTTTTTTCAATTCTGGCCAAAGTGCTCAGAGAATGAAGTCAAGTTTTTAGTTATAATTACTAAAAACTTCAAGGAAATGTGATTTGCAGCTTACAAAAGATTTTACTTTAGCAGTATCAACTATAGGACTTTAAAGGACAACATTTCCAAGAAAAACACTTTCGTGGCTTTCTTCGATTTCTTCAGTAGTTGCTTGCTGCTTTGACAGTGACATAACTAACATAGGATAAGTTCGATAAATTCGATACACTTCTCTAAACAAGAGCATTTCGCTTTTATTAAATATTAACATTAATATCACTTTCTATCTTCCTTATTTTACCTTATAAATTGCTTCCATGATCATGTTTAACAAGAATGGAATTTTTTTTCAGACTTGTCAACAAACTGATTCTTGCAGTTTATTTTTTTTTATCTCTTTATCTAAAAAGGTGGGTTTTTTTTTTTTTAATTGAGAGTCTTGCTACATGGCCTTCAACTCATGGCCCTCCTGACTCAGTGCCCCAAGTATCAGGGGCTACAGCCTGACCAAACTGACTCAATTCAAAATGACCAAAGTGAATCTTAACACTTCAATGACTTTTATATACTATTACCTTCAACAGGAGACAAATTTTAGAAAATAGCTACAGATCCTATCTTTCCCTATGGTCATCCTATAGCACCATGTAGCAACTAACAGAGTCCCTTCTAACCATAACCTCTGTTTGGTACAGTGCTTTTAAAAATGGGGAAAGCATATAAATAATGTAGCAATTTCTGGCTTTCAGAATCTAAAAAATTGTGTCTGTATTTTCTGGCTTTTAACTTTCAGAAAACATTCACATATGCCATGTGGTAGCAGGACCTCGCAGAGAAATCAATGGCCCTGGCCCAGCAGTTAAAAGTTGTTTCAGTGGAGAGAAACGCTGTTAAGCTGTATGAGCAGACCGACCTCTGTGCTATTTCTTGTTCACCTGACTATCCCAACGCTCCCCCTACAAAATCTCCCGTGACCTCACAGGGCTGCCTACCTCTGGACTCCTCTATACAGACTTATATATGCAGCTCTTAACTGAAGTTACACCTCATTTAGAATTATGTATCCCTTCTACAAAACTGCAACCTCTTTCATATTTCTGAACTCACTACATAATCTTGTATTTAACACAACTTTGTTAAATGTGTTAACTCTTTATAAAATTAAAGATTAAAATCAAATGTCAAAAAGTCTTGCTCTTCATTACAGATAACTCAGTTGTCTAAACACTGACAGATTTTTTTTTCAGCAGTTTTTAAAGTAAGTAGTATAGACACTGGTTTTCAATCTAATGCAAGCTTTTCTTTATAAAACAGAAAATATCTAATAACTAAAGTAATATTCTCTGGGCCAAGATTACGTTTAGCTCGTGCAGGAACACACTGATTAGTATCTATGCAAATGAAAAAACATAAACCTTATTACCAGAAAAGTGCTAAGAAACACAAATGTAGTTTAAAAATGGTTTTCATGCTAGCAAAGTAGCCTGTGAGAATTCTCTTACCCCTGTGGTAAAAACGCTTTCATTAATGTTTTACTGTCCAGAAGGCTTTGGCCAATAGCTCAGAGACTGTGCATCCAAGTCACTCTGTTAGTAGCACCAGAAAGCAGATGTCAATCAAGAGAGCAGCACCCGCAGGGACCATCACGCGGGAGGAGCCTCAGCACTTACCAGCTTAATAAACTGCACAGAGCAACGACAGCGTCAAAGGGGAGGAAAAGCAAACTAGAAGTATAAGGTGACAAGTGAAAGGGGAAAAGCTGACAAGAAAATAACCATTAGAAACTGAGTTTTAAAAGAATGGAAAGATACGAAAAAGGTAAAAACTTAGAAGACACATGACTAGGTCACCATAAAAAGTTTACCACTTTATTTAAAAACAGAAAAATATATCTTAAAAGTATATGGAAAGGCATTAAATGAAATGTGACTTATAATAAATTCACAGAATTATGTTTCAGGATAAAATGAAATAAATTTGTTACCTTGATTTCTCTTTGTTCAACAGATTTTTCCCATATTTGTTGATCATAAGCACCAATCTGTGAAAAAAGTAAAAGACAACACTACATTAAAAGATCACTATGGGCCAGGGATATAGCTCAGCGACACGGCACCTGCCTGGCAAGCACAAGGTCATGAGTTTGACGCCTAGTACCAAAACTAAATAAATAAGTAAAATTAATAAAAGATCATTGCCACTGCTGTGCTCTGGGCGACAAGCTACTCAGCATTCGTTTGGCACGGATCAGATTTAGCACTGTCTCAGACCTCTAGAATCAATACTGTATTGCAATGGCTCTCAAAATTTAGTTTAAAGAGCAGCAGTATTAAGGAGTAGCAGTACTGGGAACTCGTTCGAGTTTATATTAACTCAGGGGCTTTACCCCAGGATTACTAAATCATAAATATGAAAGTGAGACTAAAGTGGAACTCAAAAATCCATCTAAAGATCAATTGACATTTGGAAACATGACCCTAGAGATATATTTATTTTAGAGCACACACACAGCTACTATAGCACTGGTATATTTTACCAAGAAATAAATAAATAAATGTAAAATAGGAATCCCAAGTGATAAATCCTTCATGGAGTTACTGTTTAAAGATACTAATATTCATAAAAATGTGAACCACAGTTATCATTGAAGCTTAAATTAGAAAATAAATTTGTGAAACACCGGGCTGGGGATATAGCTCAGTGGAATAAGCGCTTGCCTAGCAAGCACAGGGTCCTGAGTTCGATCCCCAGTACCGCAAAAAATAAATAAATAAATAAAAAATGAAACACCAAAAGGTACAGGGGAAGAATGAAGAAGTGTAATTCCATATACAGTAGGTCCTCTCTAGTACTCTCACGAGTGCAGGATGAACAAGCCACTCCTTACTGTTCCTACACAAGTTCTATGATTAGATTCTGTCCCTAGTAAGTCAGATGTGTTGGAACTGGGCCTGGCTAGAGAGGCAGGTCCCTGGCCTGCTGTGTTCTTGTCCTGGCTCCTACCTCCCTTTCTATTTCCTGGCTGCCATGAGCTGAGCACCCTTCCTCGGCCAGGTCCTTCTACCATTCAATATCTGCCTTGGGGCAGCCCGAGCCACACTAACCTGTGAGCCAAATAAATCACCCTCCGTAAGTTCCAGTGTCAGGTATTTTGCCCCAGCAACAGGAAGCCTTACTACTACGACTGTCTCCAGGTCCTGCTTACTTTCCTATATCCAACAGGACACAGACAGGAAGCTTAAAAATTAGAATCCTGAGAAATTTTAAAATATTTCAGATAATTACATTTAAGGGACAAAGGACAAGTGAAGACCAGACACAGATACACCTGTAACAGAAAAATTAAGGAGAATTTTCTGACTTACATCACTTTATCCCAAATTTGTTCCACCTACAAATTATTTTTTAATTTTATTTCAAAAAAACTTCACATGAGAATGGGTTAGATAGACATGAAAAAAACAATAATTTAATAATGACTAAGAGCCTTTGAACTTTTTTTTTTTTTTTTTTTTTTTTTGTCTTTTTGAGGCAGGGTCTCCCTATGCAGTCCAGGCTGGCCTGGAGCTCACTTTGCAGCCCAGGCTGGTCTCGAACTCCTAACGATCTTCCCGCCTCAGCCTCCCAAGTGCTGGAATTAACAGGCATGCACCACCATGCCTGGCCTTACTTCTATTTTTCTTTTGTTCCTTGTTTTAACCATACTAATTATTCTGGTCCAGTAAATCTTGTCCACTTTTTCACAACTTTCCTGTGACTCCCTTATTTTTACACATCATATTATGGTACAACATAACCTTAAAATTAAAATCTCAAATCATAAATCAAGCCACCTGGATTGAAAATCTCACTTACATGTAACCATAAGACAGGGTTAAGAAGGACTAGGTAAGCAACAACCAACCTGTTACACCTAATGGCAGAGCTGAACTCCAGTGACTAACTACCCCTAACCCTTTTAAATTTTGAAATAATGAAACAACCATTTTCATTAAAAATAGAAAAGGTAAGTGAAGGAACACAGATTCCACATGAATAATTCTACTCTAACTTGGTAATTCAGACTCACTTCATTTAATAAAATTTAACTTATTTTTAAAATCTGTACCCATTTCAATGCATTGCATTGCATTTACCTTTCCGTGAAACAATAACCAACACTAATAAAAAATAAGTGCTCGTATGTTTTAATGATTTGGGCAGTACTTGTTTTCATATACAAAAGAATGCAATAATGCTTATCTAGTAGACCAAATTTTTAAAAATGTGACAGCAGGATGTAGTGGCCCACACCTGTAACCCCAGCACGTGATGTTGCGGCAAAAATCAGAAATCGGGTCAAACTCCGCAGGGGATCCAAAAACTCATTCAGAACAAATGGAGTTTTAATTAATTTTAATTTAGGATCAATTTGGACTGGTCATTGCCCCCCATTCCTGACCAGAGAATGCAGTGCTTAACTGCCTTTGTTATCTTATATACATTTTTGGTTTCCATGGTAATAGATTGGAATGTCTAGGCCTGGCCATAGTTGTTTACCTTGCACCATGTGACCAGGTCAGGCTCTGGCCATAATGATATATATACTTTAACAATTCAGGCAAGGAGAAGAATTCCAGGACAAAGTCAGAACTGCGAAGTTAACCCTTTACAACTCCTCCAGGATGTTTCTCAAGACACATTTTGAGGCTTGTCTATCTTAAAATGTTGTGCTAAAAGTCACCGCCCATTACAGTGACACAGGAGGATCGCCATGAGTTTGAGGCCACCTGGACTATCTCCTGAGTTCAAGACCACCCTGGACTACATAGTAAGACCCTGTCTCAAAAAACAAAAAATAGGCTGGGGATATAGCTCAGCGGAATAAGCGCTTGCCTAGCAAGCGCAGGGTCCTGAGTTCGATCCCCAGTACCGAAAAAAAAAAAAAAAAAGAATAACTCAAAAAACAAAAAATAAAAAGGTGAGTCCTTGGCAGGCTGAGGCTCAGTCTCATTGCGGCATGGTATGTGCAGAGAGCAGAGTGCAACACTGGGGGAAGGATATTCCTGCAATAACCCACAGGGTAAAATGGGTTGCTTTAATGAAGAGACACTGGATATGACACAGTAAGTGCAAGTGAGGGCAACTTTCACTGTCAGAGAATACCTCACAGGGCCTTAACTTCTTATGTACGTGAGTGGCATTTCAGTCATAAGTCATTAAGTGTCTCTAACTTAGACATCAACTCTTTGCAACTCATTTCTTTTGTTTTAAAAATACTACCAGAATAGACCACCGAGTCACATAAGCAAATGTCATATGGAGAAAACTGGAAGTGCTTTGAACCTAAATATACGTTCCCAAGATGGTCAGGACTCTGCCTTGTGAGGCATATATTCTTAATACACCACCCTCATATACAAATTTAGTGTGAATCACCTCTGAAAATTTCATTTATTCAGATGTGCATATAGCACAGGTGGTGGTGGTGGTGGCAGAAACCTGGAGTGGATGGTGAAGCAATTCTAAAAATCCCTTCCAGACTAAAGCCTTTCTCCTCCTTCCAAGCAGAAATCCAACCAGTCAGATCACACTCGCTGGGGCTGGAGTCAAACCCTTCCAGAAAACACCAAGCTTCCTGTCTGTCTGACCTCACAGAGCAAGAAAGGATGGGACACAGCCCGAGGAAGAGAACTACCTCCTTATCTTGGGATGATGGGTCAAGAACAATTCACAGAGCAGTGCTATCAAAATTAAAACACAGCTTCCCTTTTACCTCTGACACACAAAGTACACAGCACACTTGATGTGATAGCTGTCTCTGCTTTGTATTTCTGCTACATAAGGCTAAATTGCAAGACCAAATTCAATTATAGTGCCCATAGAAACGAAAAAAAAAATACAGTATGTTCTTTTTTTTGTACATTTATTTATTTACTTACGTTTTTTGAGACAGGGTCTCACTATGTAGTTCAAGCTGACCTTGAACTCACCATGTACTCCAAGTTGGCCTAAAACTTGAGGTGATCCTTCTGCCTCAGATTACAGGTATGTGCTACCACGGCCAGCCAGTATGTTCTTAATGCACATAAAAAGCAAAAGGGTGCTTAGCAGTACCATTTATCTAATAGGACAATGCCTAGTCTGTATTTAGAAAAGTGCTGCCTACATTTACAGGAACCAAAGAATGTAGGTTCAAGTAACATTCTGCTGGTAGCCCTAGAGATCCCCAACAACGTTTCAAGGAGGAAAAAAACACTGTTCCGTGTAAAAGGAGACTGTGAAATCCTGATTCACATTTTACAGCCAACAGTTGGCTTCCTACTAAGAATGTGAAATTCATTCTCTGATGCCTAGCAACAGTAAACAATTTCATCAGAGCTTTTGCTATTACTCTCAGAGAGGTCTAAATACAGTCAGTCTGCTGTGCTCCTACCCAGCCAGAGCTGACCAGACAGTCTGCTTTTGTATTCCAGAGGACCCAGGCTCTGCCCTCAGGGTATTCATCTCATCTTCAGCAGCAGATCTACCAGTCATACACTGACCTCTTACTATACTTTCCCTGGGAGGAGCCAGGATAAACCTAAACTTCCTGCCTATAAGCTTTAATTCCTAATTCATAACACTGCCATTGTTGGCAGAACATATAACCAGCTACTTCTCTGAGAAGCACGAAGCTGTAAGATGCAAGTACCATTCTGTCTTTTCTGCTGCTAGTACCTGCTGTATCGTGTCATCCATTTTTCCTTCTATCTTTACAAATGAATTTTGATCCATTATAGAGGTAAAGACTGCCAAAACAAGAAAGAAAAGGGAACATTACCCTGAAAGCAATAAGGATAAAATTAAAAGAGAAAGAAGAATCAGAGACACTAGAATGTAACATCAAGCAGGATTCACACGGAACGGTACACCCCTTTAGATACTTCCTAACCTGCTGAAGACTGGGCTAAAAGGAAAATGAACAAACTGTAAATGCAAAATCAGTACAGCTAGTTTACAACATGATGCAGCTTATGTAAATAGACATTTAGAAGGAAACATGAACACAATTAACAGTGATTATCTCTGACAAGTGTGGGAGAAAACACTGTTTTCCACGGTGCTGTACAGTCACTGATACTGCATCCTTTCCCCCCACAAAGACATGTACTATTTCTATAAACTGTTGGGGACCACTACAAAGAGGCTCTGAACAGGATGTAGTATTAACCAACTGGCCTTCCGCACTGACTTGTGAGTTGTCTCAAGCTTAGGCACCTTGTCTGACAAGGCCACAGCCCCAAATAACTACTAGGAGAGTTAACTGCAGCTGCAGGCTCCACACTCCCACAATAAACATCAACCTCAAGATAGGGTAGTTCTCCTGGAACTCACTACTTGAGAAAATTCTCCAGAGATTCCCGCGTCTCCTTGAATCTCCTCTTCCTTTGTTTGAAAACCAAATAAATAAGGCCGTCCAGAGAAGCTTTTGACTAACTCAGAGAATACTGAAGCTGTAAGGGAGTTAGTCCCTCCTGGGGCCCTAAAATCATTTTCACTGTCTCATTTTTTTATTTAAGCCTTTGCATCCACTTGCTTGGGAGACTGTGGGCCTGATTGGCCTGCAATAACTTAGGGTTATTTAACCCTGATTGGATAATAAACCAAAATGTGAATCTGAGTAAACAGGACTCCAAAGTAATTTAAATTAGTTAAGAAACAAAATGTGTCCCATAGTCCTATCACCAAATGGTAACTCTACGGGGAAAGTTTACCTCCTCCTCACTTACCTCCTAGTATCATTCGAATTTTATGGTTAAAATACTGAGATAAAATGTAGAGGGAGAAGACAGAACAGGAGGCGGAAGAAGAATGGGAAGGAGAAGGGGTGAGAAAGGGGAGGACTATTTTGTAGAGAAAAGAACTACCTTTACCTGTTATCTGTCTAGGTCAGTTCTCACTCCTAAGAAAATAATTTGTAATGAATATGATAGTATCAGAAAAACAAACACTAAAACCCAGATAATTAGATGATGAAATGGGAAACAGGCACCACTTAGGAATTCTAGAAAAGAGTATCTTTGAAAAGCAATTTGAAAGCTACTTTTCGGTGATCAGATTACCCCTTAGGTCATCACATTCAGAACAGCAGTAGCTCAAGTATCAAGAGGCTAAAAAGGTGTCTTACTTCATTAAGGTAGTTATCAATAGTTTAATTAGACTGAGTGCTTAGATAAGAGATTGGGGGTTCACAAATAACCACAAACAAGGTGAAGAGAGACCCAGATTTGCATGTTTTAAGCACCTAGTTTCTTCAACCAATGGATATACTATAGGAGTGTAAGTCAAAGATGCAAGCTTTTAATTTTCACAAATACCAAATGTTACACAAAAAGATAACCAGGGTCTGCTGTTTAGCCCATGTGACAAATATCAGAGGAAAATTATGAACTAGGACAAATGTAATCTACCTTTGTTTGCAGGATTATATGTTGGTAAAAGTATGAATATCCCCAAGGCAAGAAGTCAAAGCACCTCTTGCGGTAGGGGAGTGGGGGAGAAGCCCTACAGGAGGATATAGAGCTGTCACCTGCACGTGGCCCCGCCGTCTCTACGCCGACACGGGCACTACTTCTGCTGTAGCTTTCTTTGGTATCTGCACCATCCATAGGCAAAAATCACGCTTTTATATGTGATCCAAATGTTCCACGCTATGTTTTAGCAGGGACTTAATAGCTAAATAATCAAAGGTACTTGGCAGAGCTTTTTAAAAACAAATATAAAAGTAATCATCAGAAAATACCCTTTGCCATATTTAGAGTGTTGAATTTTTTATTATTTATTTATTTTTGTCTTTTTGACGCATGGTTTTGTTATGCAGTTCAGGCTGGCCTTGAGCTCACTTTGTAGCACAGGCTGGTCTCAAAATCACAACAATCCTCCTGCCTCAGCCTCCCGAGGGCTAGAATTATAGGTGTACCCCACCACGCTCGGCGAGCCTTTGGTTTCTCAATGCCTCAGTCAGTCAGCTCTTGACGTTTTCTAACATGGATGGAAAAAAGGGCCCTGGGCTGTGGATGCAGCTCCTTTACACAGACACAGACACAGACACAGACACACACACACACACACAGCATCAGACCTGGGCTTTATCTTACCCTTGAGCCATTGGCAATGGGCAAAACTGCAAGGTAAAGTGTCTACTATTTACTAGGTACACTATAAAAATACTAGTTCACTGTACATTTTAATATCTCTATGTCTCAATTACCTTATTTCAAACTGATAAAGCTGAACTATTTTTTAATTCATAATTAAAACATCTATACTGACCTATAAGGCCACAGAGGGGTTTTTTTCTCAGATTAGTCTGGGAAAAGAAAAACACAGCGCTACTGTGAGAGATAGCAGAAGTTACACAGTAGCTGGCAGTGTCTGCACAGAAGGTACAAAAACACATAAAAACGGCTATGAAGCTAAGTGTGTTGTTCCCAATAACCATCTTATATTGTTGATAATTGCTTGTAGTTTATCAGTGAAAATGGAGCTGTTAACATCCAAAATATCATTTCCCCAGACTTAAAATACATGAGTTGGGGGCCAGGGATACAGCTCTGTGGCACAAGTGCCTGCCTGGCAAGCGTGAGGTGCTGAGTTCGCTTCCCGGTATGAAAAAGAAACAAAAACAAAAACCCATAAATACATGAGTAGCACTGTCGTAGAGACATACCTACAAGTTTAATTTAGAAGGAGAAAATCAGCAGTTTATTAATATAATAAAGTTAGGGTTACTGAACAAAATAGTGATAATAAAATATTAACCTACCAGTAAAAAAAACTTACATCTTTAACCCTCAAAATTATGTTGTCTTGGAGGACATTCCAAAAGCATTCCCGGGACTTCTATTTTACACAATGCTGAAACATGCAAAAAAAAATTCAGAAGCCACTTAAAACTATTAAAATTGACAGCCTGCATATAAATCTCAAACTGAAGTTAGTATGAAACTGTAAAAAAAAATCCTTTGAATTCCAAAGTAAAGGTCTCAATGTGTTGAGTATCAAACAGGTTTCCACTGTTCTCTTCTCGGAACCACGGCCCCCGGAGCTTGCCCAGCACACATCTAGGGATGTCTCTGAGTACCCTAACGGCTCCTGACAAGCCTTGTTTCTACCACATGAAGAACAATTCCCATTTACTCCACTTAAATGCCACCTACTCCACTCTTGATGCACAGTCTTATAACTTTAACATGTTGTTCAACATTTCTGAGTCCCAGTAAATACATACACACACCTCTCCCACAAAAGGTACAGTCTACAGACTGGCGAGCGCTAAAGTGACTGGATGAGCAAAGTAGAAAACGAAATCATTTATGTGATAGCACAATACAAACTTTGAGTGATGATGTGGTCTGGGAAATGTCCTAAGCTTCTAACTCTTTCAAACATTACCACTCCAAAATAACATCACCAAGTCCCTAGCTCTTCTGACCAGTATTTTCTTAAAACTAAAAAATGCTATGGGCAGGATCACAGTCTTTTAACTCATTCATTAAAAATAGTCCCCCTGCAATTCCAGTTGTTACGTGGAGGTTATCTCAAAAATACCCTAACTGGAGAAACAAATCGAAGTCATGTTATAAATGTTATTAGCTATAAACAAAGTTTTCTTTGCTTTGTCATTTGTTTCTTCTGTTATCAATCATTATCAGGATCAAAACAGCAGTTGGCTATAGAAAAGTAAAGTGCAAAGAAAATACAAATGAAAAGTACATTTTAAAAAACTATCTTATTGGGGGAGAGAATATGACTTTTATAGGAAGAAAATAGTTTTCTAGAATTCAATTTTAAAATATGTATCTAGGTAGCCTTCAATATTGAGATAAAAATGCCAATTCTAAAAACACTTTCTCATAGACACTAAAATCTAGCTAATTATCAAAGTTTTCCTTCATTATAATTAACGCTTAAGCCACTTAAAATCGTTCCATCATGCTCTCAAACCATGCCCTCTCTTCTGTCAACCCTGCAACGAGGGGACAACGGGCCAAATCACAGCGCATGACCACGGTGCTACTGTCTAAGAAAAGATAGTCAGTCATGAACTAAAACACTGACTCAAGTCTATTAACAAGTTTGTATGCATCCTCATTAATTCAGTAAAGAAAAATGATTAGGGTAGAATCTGCCTCTACAGGGTTAAAAATCTAAAGAAAACATATTCAAAGACAGAATCAAGCGAGTACTGAGTTCATCAGAATGTATGAAAGGAGCAATCTGATGAGGTAAAACCGTCAGAAAAGGAAATTTACTTGACGGCATGGATAAGAGATGAAGACAACAATTACTAGCTAAGTACCTGGGGCTGTGCTGGTGCCATGCCCCACCACATGAAATTAAACAGCAGGTCTGAAAACAACGGCCAGGGGTTACAGCTAGAATTCAAGGGCTGAGAAGGTAAACATCTGGAACTCAGCAGCAAAAACTACGTGTCTGGATGTTAGGTGGTCAATCCAATCATCTAGGGAAACTGAGTAGTGTTAAGAAATTATGAACAAAATATTAAGAAGTATAAATACTGAAATGAAGAGAAGAATCAAATTGAAACACCATATAGGTGAGAAGAGACCTGGATCAATATAGTGTATTAAAAGCCAAACAAAGGACGAATTTCACACAAGAATATAAAACTAAAACTACCGAAATATTTTAAGTGGCTAAAGTGGTTAATTATATTCATGTCGAATAATCTGGATCTCATTTAAATAGCAGACAAAGTTATTCATTAAGACCTAGAGCTCTGGGAAGCTGAGGGATGAGGGACAGTAAGGGAGGTAAGAAATGTGCACTTGAAGAACCTGAGCGATGAGGGCGCCAGGAAAAGCAGATGCGGCTGAGCTGGCATCAGATATGCTCGCCTGGGATATGCTTGTGTTCCCCTTTTCCTGTGAAGGTTCCGGAGTCCAGGAGGGGAGCGCAACTTCAACATTCCCACATAGGCCCAGCATGCCGTGGCGCCCCTGACCAGCGCTCTCGTCCTTCCCAGCTCATTCCCTTTCCCCCTCCTTCCCCGGTCAAGTCGGATGGGCACAAGCACAGAGACCGAGGCCAGGTGCCACGCCACTGGGGAGGAGCCTGGCAGATGGGGCGGGCGGGCGGGCGCACCTGCGTGGTGCAGGGAGCCAGAGCCTGGCGGGGAGAGGTCAACCCACGTGAGGGGACCCAGCCCCCGCAGAGTAAGGGGACACCGTCCTGCAGAATACCCTGGTGCGGGGAGTGGGCGCAGGAAAGGTCTCGAGTAAGCTGGAGCAGATGGAGGGGCAGGGGCGCGGCTAGTGGGACAAATGGGCGCTGACGCCTCAAATGCCTGAAAGTGCTGCTTGGTTTATTCAGAAATCTCTAAGCTATTACAGAAGTAAGAGATCAGCCCAACCACACATCAGCGCTACTGGGGAATGGATTAGTAACTATGGCATATTCACACAACGAAGTACCACGGCAACTGAAACTATGGTTTTAAAGGACATTCAATGATATGAGAAAGCAGGTTAAAGAAGTGAGAGATGACCCTATTTTTGTGGGGGAAAAGTTCCAATGGTAATAGTAGAACAACTCTATGATTTTAATTTTTAGGGTGCTCGCCTGTATTTTCCACTTCTCCTATGACAGATAGGCATATTACTTTTATACTTATGATTAAAAGAGCATTTTTTAAAATTCAGAGAACATGGAATTTAATGTCCTCAAGAAGCAACCAAATGTCTGGCACTCAGCTAAGTGGTTCTGAGTACATTTTCTCATGGAAAAGTACTATGAGCAGATGGGCCAGCTGTGAAGACTTCAACGACAACTGCTCAAAATCAATTTAATAAACACTCATTAGGAAAATAAATTAAGGCTTTTCCTATAGAAACTTTCAGCTAAGAAGTTATACTTTAATAACAAAACTCAAAAATTCTCATGTTATAAAAGGGTACACAGAAAGACACATATCACAGGATGACGGGAGAACTAAAGGAGATATAGAATCAAAATACTCATAAATACACCAACTGACCACGGAAACAGCATTCCCAGTGGGATTCTTGTGGTAGAGGGTACCTTAAATTGCATGAGGTGGTGACGGAAAGAATTCAACTGGTTCACAGGAGAGGAAGGGAAGGGAGGAAGGGAACCTGCCAAGCAACTCTGTGGTGGAGCTGGGAGAACTCCAAGTTCTAGAAGACAAGGACAGCTCTTTTGGCCTCGCAGGCACAGCAAGGGTTGGCCACAGGAGAAGCAGCAGCAGCCATGAACTGTCTCATCTAATGACTCCTTGCTCTTATCCTTCAGTCCTCAACAGGACCAGCAAAATGACCCTCAGAGGTAGTAATGCTTACTAGGTACAGTGTGACGGGGGGTGGGGTGGGGGGCGCTCCACTAACTCAAGTGGCAGGCTGTCATTGCTACCATTTAAAGATTAAGGAACTAAATCCTAAATTTGAAAATTAAAATCATAATCTCCTTGACTCAACATATACCCTCTTTCACACTTCAGTCAGCAGACAACCACTAAGTACAAAGACCAAAGCCCTGCCACCTCAGAGAGGGACACTAGCCATGCAGCGGTGTGACTTGATCCTGCATGTTCCCCTCCCCTACGGTGAGCCAAAGCTAGACACCTGACTCAGGCTGAGCTCATCAGATTCACTCTCCATTGCAAACATCACCTAAACTGGAGAAACACAGATGAATAGCTGAGAAGGGAATAAAATTCATGACAGCCGAGGGGCCCAACACAACCTTGACTTGTCTTCTTGTCTTCCCTTCCCGGGTCCTGGCTGTCCACGCTGAGCAGCTGACATGTGAGTGAAACAGAGAAGCAGAATGCAGTACTGTTTTTCCTGGCCCAACTTTAATGAGAACATTCCTGTTAATGCAAACCAACACCATTCTGCATAATTGACGAGGACTGTTTATTTTCCAAATTGCCGGTACATGGCCGAGTGTTCTCATGGATTTATTAATAAGGTACTGCCTGATTAGCAACCTTTCCCAAGATGTCATCTCAGAGAATTTAACTTCTATTTTTTTTCTTTTAAACTTCTGTTTTTCTTAACCTAACCTTGGATCATGAACCAGCAAGACTCTGCTAGCGAGGAAAGAAAAGATCATTAATTATTATTACTAATCATGGAAAATTAATTCAAATATATCTTACTTGATCAATTAAAGAGAAGAAGAGGGCTGGGGATATAGCTCGGTGGAATAAGCGCCTGCCTAGCAAGCGCAGGGTCCTGAGTTCGATCCCCAGTACCGCCAAAAAAAAAATTAAAGAGAAGAGCAAAACACATTATACAGTACAGGGTAAATACTAAAGTTCTAATTAACACATCTATAACATTAATTCCCAAGTGGTATAGCTGTTAAGAGCCAAATCCATAAAATTTAACATTACTCAATAACTATTTGGATTTTTGATAAAAGCAATTTATTATTTAAAAATAAAGGTCGATAAAAAATTAAGGGCTGGGTTCTTCTGCTCCTAAATCAGAGGAACACAATAAAGACCATGGACTGTGGTATTCACTTTGAAGTGTTTTCACTGTATTTCTATTTGGTATGTCAAACTTACACAAGGAAAAATGTTTTTAAAAAATGAGTATTAACCATCCTACCTAGTCTAAGGAATTTATCAACATCAGTCATAATTTTCCTAACAAAACATACATTTTATAAGAATTACATTTACTCAGTTAAAAACAATAACCAAAACTGACCTACTCAGTAAATTTACAAGATTTCCAATAGACTAAGCAAATACAGTCATGTGTTGCTACTGACATACTGGTTAATAAGAGGTCACATTAGCAACACACATGTTCGACAACTAAATGAAGCTCCTAAGACTGCAATGAAGCTGAAAGTGCCTAGTGCCCAGCACCCTCACAGCCACCACAGAACAAGGCATCCACTACACATACGTTTGTTGTGATGCTGCTGCCAACAACCTGCTGTGCTGCCCACTCTGTAAAAGAGCAGCTGTATGCAGTTATGTGCACTACATAATACTTAATTATGGTAATGAGCAACTAATGTTACTGGCCCGTGCATTGCCTATACAGCAAGTACCAACAGCATTGTTTTACGGGGTGCTACTATTTATTTTAAACGTTCACTGTAGAACCACAGACCCAGTGACACCAGCCACAGCCTCACCCTTCATGTGTTTACTATGTCTCCTGGTTACATCAGGATGGAGGGACTGACCTGTATCATCTAGGTCTGTGTAAGTATATTCTCATGTTCGCACAAGAATGCATTTCTTAAGACCTGCTCCTGTTTCTATGCAAAGCATGACTGCTAACTTAAAACATAAGCAACATAATTAGAAAATAACCACTGCTCCCCATTAGTAAGATTTGCTACTCCTTGATGGCGGAAACGAGCCACAGATGCCAAGTTTAATGTCACCACTCAAGAACCACCTGGGTGCCCACAGCCAGATGAGGGAAAAGCTGAATGAGATTTTTTTTAAGGTTTAGGCGTGGAGTCACTATAATAAAAGAGGGTGGAAACCAAACCCTGAACACATGGGTTTCAACAAATCTCTCTGATAGTAAGTCTCTATCCCACAGCCTTTTATGATGATTAAATATACGTAAAGGACTTACGACAAGGCATAGCGCATAAACAGTGCTCAAGAAACGTCAGTGGCTATTATTAGTTAAGGACTCCAACCATGACAGTTGGGCACAGCCAACTCCTTGACGTAAACAATGGCATTTGTCCTCCTAACAATCCTTGAAGTAAAGTTTTCTCTAGTTTACAGAAAAAGAAACAGACATGTATAAATTCAATAACTTGCCCCAGATCACAAGGCAGCAAGTGACATTAGCAGACTCAAACACAGGATGTTCAATGCCAAAAAACATGTCTCTGTTTTTGTATTTTATTGTTCGATTTTTAAGTTATTAGGGTTCAGACAATACAAACAGGATCAATATCTGTGTGCAGTACAAATTTAAACTACTCATGCCAAAATGAAAGGTGGTAGTTATTTTATTCTTTTTTATTTTAGAGAGAAAAAAGACAAAAATAACAATGAAATTAAGTTTCAAAACAGGTTAGTAGGGCAGTTACAATAACACATTGCATACTGTTGTCTTCATAGTAATTATTCAGAGTACAAGATAGAGGTATGGTATCTTGCGGTAGTATTTATCTTAAAAGCTAAAAAGCCATTTACAAGCCAACAATATCACTCTCATTTTAAACAATGGGAAACTGAACCTCAGGGAGGTTAAGTAACTTACCCAAGGTCCGTGAGCATTTAAGACACAGAATTTAGATTCTATCCACAGGCATGACTGGCCATAGGTTTTGCATTATGCTGTCACAATTTCCTAAGAGTTGTCTTTTCTCCAAATAATAGCAGTAAAAGCAATTTGTGGAAATTGCTACTAAAAAGCAAAAACCATTTTAAACTACTTGCTTAGATAAAAATTAAACACATCATCTATTTCAGTAAACACATCATCTATTTCAGATGTACCTATTCTTTGACAAACTGAGATTTGTTTTTCATTAACCAGATTCCTAAGAATAGTTGTCCCTTTTTAAAAAATTTGATTATAGCAATATCTAACTTTATTATTTCTTCTGTATGTAAGAGGCTCTGTGCTATCCTGGAAGAGTGGGGAGGCACTCTGTGTGGGGTACAGAAAAAAATAAAGAAGTGTTTCTTAACATGAATGTGCATGTATTTACGCTCTCCTCTGAAGTGTTTGAACAATTTCGTAAGATGAGCTGGGCATGCTTACCACCAAATTTCATGACCCGTTAATGTTCTGTCAACCTTGTAACTGAGACTCATCAGTCAGTAAAACTAAAAGATCACATGCATAGGAGAACTGCATAGGGTTTTACCATATCAAAGTAGTTTAAATGTTTACTTCATTATACCGTCTATCACCTAACCTAAGGTGTTACATATACGATCTTAAGAAATAGAATGTCACATATTTCTAGTTAATTGATATCAGATCATTTTTATTTTGATATACCAAGAAGAAAAACATTATTTATGAATATTTTATCAGTTACCATCACACTTTCAGAACACTGGGGTAACAAATAGGCAATATGAAAAAATCTTCAATTCCACTAGTCCAGTGCAAAAGGGGGAAAAGCTCACAGTGATGTGCCACTCAATCAAGATGAGTTCTTGCTTTTGTGACAAGTAAATCTCTTTTGATTTTACTCCCAAAGCTCTAAATTTTAAACAATTCAAAGACTGTTTCTCAGACCTTACAGCATGGAGTGGAATCTTCAGGGCAAGCAATAAGCAGCGTAACAAAGATCACGCCATTTAGAAATCTGTCCCAGTACTTCCAAAGCTGGTAAGGATTTCAGACTACAATTATAATACCTAAAATAATCAATGAAAAGACCACACAAAAATGTCACTTCTTAGGCCTCTAGAATGAGTACAATCACAAAGGCAGACAATAACAAGAGTTGAGAACGTGGAGAAAGCCAGGGATACAGCTCAGCGGCACAGTGTCTTGCTTGGCAAGTGCAGGGTCTTGCGTTCAATTCCCATCCCCCCCCCCAAAAACAAACAAAAAAAATGTGCAGAAACACATCAATAATACATTCAACCCCTGCGGGAACGTAATAAAGCAGCCACTTTGGGAAACCATTTGGCAAGTGTGACATGGTGATTCCACCCGTGAGGAATGAAAAATGTCCAAAGTGTCACGCATAAATGTTTACAACAGCTCCACTCATAGTAGTTGAAAAGTAGAAACATCCACCAACTGTGAAAGGATAAGCAAAATGCGGACCACGTGTGCAATGGGATTCTACTCAGCAGCAAAGGGACAAGTACTCAAAAGGTAATGCTAAGAAGCCGCACCCTCCGTGTGGGTGCGCTGCTCCACTTGGGATAGGAAACACCGAGGGACGGCAACTGTGCAGGCAAAAGGCAAGAGGCAGCACCTGGTGAGATGGAAATGGGAACGGTGATAGGTGAGTATGCACTTTCTTTCTAAAAGAATGAAAATGTTCTGAGATTAGACTGTGGTGATAATTGCATGAATGTACAAAATTACTAAGATTTATTAAACTGTACACTTACAGCAAGTGAATTTTCAGCCAGGCATGATGGTGAGTGGCCATAATCCAGCACTCAGGATGGCTGAAGCAGGAGAATCCTGTGCTTGAACCCAGCCTGGACAACTTAGACACTGTCACAAAATAATAAATGAGAGCTAGGTGTGGTGGTGCACACCTATAATCCTAGCACTTGGGAGGCTGAGACAGGAGGACTGCCTTGAGCTCGTGACTAGCCTGGGCTACGTGGTTCAAGACCAGCCTGAACTCCACAGCGAGGCCCTGTCTCAAACAAAACATAATAATAATAACATTAACAATAATAATATGAAAAAAGGGCAGGATGTGGCTCAGTGCAAAGGCCTTAGGTCCAACTCCCAGTACCACAGTAACTAACTACATTTATGGCATGTGGCTTAGTCCATTATCTGATTCTGCAACAAAACTACTGGGGCTGAGCAATGTATAAAGAGTGAGGCTCATTTAGCTCACAGTTCTGGGAACTTGAGCACAGCATCTGCATCTGTTCATCTCTGGCTGCACCACAGCCTCATGAATCATGCTGGGAGCTTGTGCAAGGAGAAACCACATAGCAAGACAAGACAGTGAGATTCAGAAGCCAGGCTGTCTGTTCCATAATACTCTGCTGTCATGGGCAATACCTGGGGTCTGGCAAGAATGGCATTAATTGAGCACTGCCCTTGCTGACTTCATCAAGTCCTACCAGGGCCCACCTTCTCCAAGTGCCACCACCTCAACAGGGTCCCAGGGGGCACCCTGGGGCACACCCCATCCTTGGCAGTACAAGGTGATAGTTTAACAAAGCTGTTTCTTCATTTTTATAGGATTTCTTTCAATAAAACAACCCAACATGCCTTTAGTGGAAAGGTTTACATATTCAGAAGGCCTTAGCCTCCAAGGGAATTTAGAAGATTAAAGTTTACCACCAAGTTTTGACTCTCAATAGGTCCTTCCTCTTTATATCCAGAAGACTGTTTCAGGTGATTCACAGTCTCTCTCTCCTTGGTGCAAAAATTAGGATATTATTAGCTAATTTTACTACTGGGAGAGTATGAACTTGGGTATTTAATATAGGATTTACTTCCCAGATGACGAGATATTTAAACATTAAATAGTGCAAATTATAGTTTACTGCAAATGAGAAAACAAATTATGCTGTATCAATAGATGTTATACTTGCATTATTTGGAATTTTAATATTCACTTAAAACTTTTATGAAGCTTCTTAAAATTGAGCCTTACAGTCAGAACACCTGAACAGGGCTCAGTTGTGATGTTTGCTGAGGGAGCAGGAGCACTTTAAACACAGCAGTGTAAAAATGCTCAGGGCTTGTTCCTTTAGGATGTTTGAAGCCAGGATCATGATTTTAAATAATTTAACATAGCATTTAGCATACAGTAAGACTTCAGTTTTGTTTTTAGCCTCAGCCATGTCTTGTATTACATAAAATATCATCATATACAATCAGAGAAATTTTTGTGTAATAGAAATTCATCAAAAAGACATTTCTTGGGACAATTAAGTGCCTGTATCTTATACTCTGAGTAACTAATTTAAAGATAACAACATGCAATGTATTAACAATTGTTATGCCATTATCTTGTTTTAAAATTTTGTTTTTTGTCTTTAAAACAAAATTTTAAAAATAAATTTTAAAAAATGACATTTCTTGAATTTTTGGAACAATAATGAAGTGTTCTTGATTCCACTACATAATATTTCAAATACAATGGAAAGCTGAACTAATTTTTGCTTTTCATAAATTGAAATACAGTATAAACTTGCATAGAGAGATAAGTAATTGAGCAATCATATTAAAAACCTTTTAAGCTATGAAGGGATTTAATGCTGACATTGAATTATCTAGAAAAAAACAATTCTTAAATTGAAGTATTTATTGTAAAGTTTGTTCTGTCAGTCTTCACATTTTATTTTATTTTGTAATTATTAATTACCAGTAACACACATGGTATTGAACAGATCAGACCACTTCTCTAAGAACCATAAACACAAATGAACTCAATTTAGGAAACTTTCTATAGTGCCTGGGGATAGACTCAACTCACTGAGAAGCCAAGCAAACCTGAGACGCTGCTCCTGAACACTTAGTCAGACACTCCAAGAGTTTCAAGTTTGTATTTCTGTGCAGTTATTTTTGCTACAGGGTAAATACAGATTTTCTTCATTTGTGGAAATATATCTTGAATGAAAAAAGGGAGTCTCAAGCTCATTTCCATCTTACAGACATTAACCTGAGGCACTGTACATACACGACTTTGATTCAACTTGATTTTAAGATCTAACACTGCAGTATCTGCTTTACTGTCTCCAATATAATTTCAGAAAAGAATCCTTACTTAGAAATGAAAGCAATTTTTAAAAATTAGAAGCTAGTCTTACATGCCCAACTTAATACTGTACTTTGTTTACAGAGAGAAATTAAATCAGGAAACTCCACACTCATTTGAAAATAACTTGTTCTCATGTATGTTTCAAAGCAGGGGAACTAAGTGTAAGTAAGTGCACACAACTCCAATTCCTGGGTTTATGCCCCAGGCCCCACGACGGGTCAAATTTACTTTGACCTCTCTGGGTTTCTTGTTTTATTTTAGTAGCAATTTCTGAAGAATTTTTCTCATTTTTTAGAGATCCCTCCTCCAATCCTTCCACTCCAGAAATCACGTAGTGTATGAGAAGTCTGACTTAAGAAATAATAAGTATGAAAATTAGAGGAGACTTGAAAGTTAAAAGAGTGTTGAGTACTGAGTTACATTTATGACAGCAAACAACAGTTCTACGCTACCTGAGAGGAGAACAGCAGGGGACATTCAGGTCCAAAACACCTGAAGGGCTGGGGATGAGAATGCTTACTTACCTAGCAGGCATGAGGCCCTGGCTCTAATCCCCAGGACTGGGGAAAAAAAAACTAAATGAAGGGCACGGATATAGCTCAATGGCATAGTGTCTGCCTGGCAAGAGCAAGGTCCTGAGTGTGATTCCTAGTATCAATAAAACAAAACCAAAAAACCTAAAATGAAATAACCATGATGTTGCGGCCGGAACTGAGAGGGCCCACCTTGGATGGAAGGCCCAGCCCCAGTTACTGAAGGACGTTGGGGTCTCAGGTTGCTACTCCCTTGCCAACTGAGTCAAGCAGTAAGAATGACTGCCACAGCAGAAGCCCTTCCTTACCAATCAGATGCCGACACTCAGCACATTAACTCACTTAATGCTCGTCACACTATGAAGAAGGTATTATGCTATCCCTATCTTATAGTCACAAAAACTCCAAGGTTAAGCAGTGAGTAGTAACACACAGGAATTTCATACGGACGGGCTCTAGGGCTAACCCCTTGCTGAGCAGTAATTTCATTTACATCCTCACACAAAAAACACTGTTCTTTTGCCTTGGCTCTGATCACTAACAGGTGTATGAGAAGAGCAACATCCAATCCCTAATCACTGTCAGGTACAACTGCCTCTACTGACCCTCCATGGGCTTCCTAAGCAGCAGGAAATCTCTCCAAGCCTGTTACAGAAGCAAATAAGAACTTACAAACCCTCATAAAATACAATGTACTCAGCTCTAAAAATATGTGACACTGTAGTATTATTCTAACGAGAGGATAATTGTAAGGATGAACCGTGCTGACACATATGAGCTAATGACAGGCACAGACATACATGAGCTCAATAAATGTTAGCCACTGTGTCACAGCAATGAATCACCTAACGCTTCCTTTTCCTCCATACTGTAGGAAAGAGTGCACATGCCTGTTTGCAGTCCTTTAATATTCTTCAAAGGACACTGCTCTGCTTTACTATTCCAAACGTGACCTTGACTAAATCAAGTGTACACAATTATGAAGCAAGACCTTCCCTGTTTACACATTTCTAACAGTTTACCATAAATATCAAGGAAAACTGCATTTTAAAACAATTTAAGTGCCACAAATATTAATATATCTTAATTATCTTCTTAATATAATGTATTGCTGCACCTATTCATTAGAAATAAAAGTGAGATCATGAAACTGATCTGAATTATCCAAACTTTATTAAGCCTACTTCCAATTACTTACGTAGTGGTAAAGTTAAAGTGGTGAAAGTTAAGATAAACTGCTTCTGGCTATTCAGCCTAAATTTCTCAGAGCAGGAATTTTAGGAGGCTGGACCACTCACATTGAGCAAGAAAAGGCTGTTGTAATTCCAAGAGCCCAGGTAACTCTAGAGTTCCTCTAAGGAAGAGCAGAGAGGCCTGTAGAAGTTACCCTTCCATCTTCACTACAGGATTACAGAAAACTGGGCAGGGAAAGAAGTTAAATATTCACTTACAGAATTTATTTTATAATGAACTATTATATATATGTGTGCAGAAGTCCTAACCTTTGTCAAAAAAAAGTCACAGCCTTATGTTGTACAGACTAATACTATTTGATTAATGAGACACTGAGGCTTAAAAGGGCATTGGAAGGTTTAACACCTAGTTGAGAACAAAAAAACAAGTTCTGACTTTCAATTACATGCCCTTTCCACTGCACCATACTCTGATGCATTGTGTTATCCACAAGGGCCTATGGCCCCAGGCATGTTCTATGGATTCTCAGATAAAGAAAAATTAAATACTGACAAATGATGTTTTCTCTCTGCTTCTTAAGACAGTAAGCCACACTGCACTAAAAGTTCTGTGTAAGTATTGTCTTCTAAGAGCACTGTCACCAAACATTTATCAATTACCAACTGTAAGATAAGGCCCTATAAGAATGGAGACACAAAGACAATCATTCTTGGCCTCATGTATTAGAAGGTGAAACTACACTACAAATTATGCTAGAATAAGGGCTAGGATAAACCAAATACCACTGTAACACAAAGGTAGAAGAGTGACACATGGTAAGGGATTCCTAGGTAACTGTTGTTGGATGGAGCAGAACGCACTTAGCTCATCTCTATACCATACACACTTCCGGTGTTGATATACAGAATTACCCGGTAACAGAATCTCTACAGCTTTTCCTCTTTCTGTCCCTGTGCAGACAGGATCAATCCCATTTCAAATGTGATACCTCAAGAAATAGCTAAATACTATGGTCTAAGCTCTATGGAAAGACAATAACCATTAAGGACAGTAATTCCAACAGGATGAAAAATATCAACTATCTTTAAAGCCAAGAGTTCATATAAGTAATTAAAAACAAAAAACACAGTATTGTCCTTTGTAACTACATGACTCTATAAACCTTATAAATGAGAGAGAGGATATGAATTGCAAGACTAAAAGCACCCTACTGCTACCATGGGGTAGCACACACCTCTTCCACAGCCACGCGAGCAGACGCCTAACCTGGTCTCCAGGACTATGAAAGATGTCCTTGAGGGGAACAAGCAGCTTCAGAGTTTTAAAGACCAACTTGAGCTAGGTTTTTAAAAGGCAAAAAGGAGCAGTCCAAACACTGAGGTGAAAAACTGGACAGCGAGACCTCGAACAGTTGTATTTGTTGAAGGGACAGCTCTGGCAGGTAAGTTGATCACGGTAAGGAGCAAGCAACAAGACCACGAAGCCAGCTGGAACTGGATGAGAAAAACCCTCGCAGTTCTTAACCCTTGGAGAAACTTGGTGTTTATGTCGTAGGTGAGAGACAGTGTTTGAAGAATCTTGAGTAGGCAGAGGACAAGGTCAAATTATTGCTTAAGGTGAATCACTCTTGTGAGTGTGAACAGAAAATAATTGCAACAAGAATGCAGGAATAGCGAAGGGAGGTGTGGCAGACTTTAGAAGTATTTATGCAAAAAACAAGTAACAGTATCCTCACCAGAACAAATGTAAAGGAAGCTTCGTATGCGTTTTCATATCACTGCAAAGATAATTCTACTGCAACACTTACCATAAAATACAGCAGTTATTTATTTGTAGTTTGGTTCCTCACAATGCAGAGTTTTCTGAAGATAAGAACTCAGAGTCTGACACATTTAGACCTACCATAAATGTTATTTAAACGTAGGTGGGTGCTAACCCTGCCAGGATATTTTATTTTGGGGATAGCAACTTGGTAATAAAACTCAAATCTACAAATCAAACTGTACTGGTTAGAACTAAACATACCTATATGAAGCCAGTAAAATGGGGCTCCACTTGGTAATTTTCTTCCTACTTTTCCAGCAGTACATAACAATAAACCATACAACCAAGCTTCAGTATAAAACATAGAAACACGGTAATTAAAAATATATCCTGCTGCCTACTATTTTAAAGACTGGAAAAAGTCAGACCTCATCCTCTGATTCCTCAAAGCTATAAAATAATTAAATTTTAGTAAGACCACCTGCCTAACCTCATTCTGCACACTGTCTAATTAGCAATCACACTAACCTCCTCCACAGATGTGTAAGCCAACACTCTGCCTTCAATTCTAACCCTACTGGGGGGGTTGGCGGGGACACACCAAAAAGCAAAACTGAAGCAAGATTTCACTTCTTAACTGACAGGTAAAATACAGTCTAATAAGGGTATTAATTCTGTGTAAAAGTTAAGTGTGAAACGTGTAGGTTGTATACTCCAGCATTTATTCTCTGTAAAACTTTGCTACTAAATCAACAGCTTTTTTCTGAATAAACTAGGGGATATTTGGCAGACAGCAACTTAGCTGCTAAGCTACTGTGTTAAACAGCATTTATACATGTCATTCTTCACAGAATGATTAACATACAGCAGGTTAACAACAATGTTTTAGACTCTTGGGTCACAGAAGGCGCGTCTGCCTAACTTCAGGCTGTCAGCGCTAACTACCGACTTCTTTCACCCCTCTGTCTGTTACCACGGTAACTGGAAAACAGTCTATCTTGGCCTAATGTATTTTAAATTTATTAATCAGAGAATAAAAAAGGTTAGAGCGCAGTGCTCCAGTGTGCCATAAAATATTCTTTCCAAAACATGACAGGTATACAGTAAGATGCTTTACATTCATTTTAGCTTTATGTATATTAAATCATTTGTTGGATCGCCTGTCTGTGCAAATCATTAATTTTAGGCACTGCTTAGGCAAATGAGTGCTTCCTTTTGATGTACAATTTATCAATTTTGATTCAATTATATAAAAAATGACTGCAGGTTTTTAAAAAGTTATATACAATATGAAATTCCTAGTTCTGACAGACCCAGGTATTTATAAAACAAAACCTCCTACTAAAAGTTGAGTAACTTTTAAGAGAGCAGATATAAATACTAAGCATTTGAATGTGTACACGTTCACAGTGCCTCAACATGATGAAAAGATGTTTCAAAAACCTTAAAAATAAAGAATTTTTTTCTGACACTGTTTTCATGAACCTCGTACCTGTATTCTCGGGAGTAAAGCACGTGACCCTTGACACTCGTGAACATTATTGTGTAGCGGCTCAGGAGACCACTGCTAGGAAACAGCACAAGGTATTTTCTCTTTTAATTTTTCCATTTTCTTTACCCATGGGAGCAGATTCTGCTGTCTGCACTAAATACAGTCATCACTAGTCCAAAAGGAACGTCTATTAATTCATGGTACAGTTGATGAAATCTCTAGATTAGGTCGAAAAACAAAAAGACATGACCTTAAGTTTCCTTATCTCTTAGTTCTCATCTATAAAATATACTCAAAAAAATAATATACTTGAAAGGTAAATGTCTAAGCTTTTTCCCTACACTGATGATTCTTTAGTAAAAAAATTAGATTGAGCACAAGGTTACCAAGAACCAGAGGTTCAGGCAAAAAGAGGGGCTCAAAGGCACAGGGAGAGAAAACAAGGTTTCCGAGTCATGCTAAGAGCTGCAACTACACCAGCTCTGTGCAGTACTTCAGGATTTACCTGGGAGCTTTCTCCGACGCTGCGCACTAGAGCAGTGCAGTTTGCTTACCTGTAACTGACCACACTCACCAAGTACAATCACGTGGTGGCAAACTGAAAGAGAACGCGCCCTTTCCTTGGCTCCTAGAAATTCTACCCACCTCTCTTCGTCATGAGAGCTCCCAGGTGAAGACTGACACACACGCAGGAAAAATAACTATCTTGTGCTGGAAATTAAAGCAAAGGCTCAGAGAGAAAGCAATTAATGCCGAGAGTGTAAATCTCAAAAATACCGAAGCACCCTGACCACCTCCAGTGGTGTTTCCCTTTAGCAGACACACTGAGCTTAGTGCTTGCATGTTAGTTAGCTCATATAACAGGCATCTGGACCTTCAAGAGTCCTCATCTCAATTATAGACAAGGAAACCAAGAAAGTTAAACTCATCAGAGTTAAGGTAGTAAAACTAAAGTCAACTAACCTAGGACTATTTGGGAAACCCAAATACATTCTCCAAACAACCTAAACAGTTGTACATAATTAGTCCCAGATACCAAAACAGTGGTTTTCATTAGCTTGTAGCAGTTACAGAAAAAGTATCTTCATATATTTGATTTCAAGAGTTTAAATTTTTAAAACACATATCAAATGCTACAATTTATGACAGAAACAACGGGATAATATCTTATAAACACTTAAATGCATGTTTTTATATTAGTATTATTTCGTTCTAACTAAAGCAATCATTTTTTAGAGACAGTCAGTAATTTAGCACAAAGATTTATTTTGTTTTGGTTTGTTTCCACCCCTACCCCTCTGCCAGAGGGAGGGAGCAGGGAGGGAGGTGGGAAGGCCGCTTCTTCCAGGCCTCGGTCCTCTTCCCATTGCAAAAGCTCTACTTTCCCCACTTTTCGCCCTTCTTCTTTTTCCATCCCCTTTCCCTCCGCCGCTCTCCGTTTCCTTCTCCGATCCATGTGAAAGAGCTCTCCCTACTACATATTTATCTTCTGTTTTGCCCTCTCCCTCTCCCTCCCCCCATATATAGTTTCTCATATTAGAGAAACTAATACCTAAGCCTGTATGTCCGACTTCACTTAATATTGTGATCAAGTTGTACCAATTTCCCATGTTAAATGTAATCATGATGTACTAAGAACATATTAATATAAAAAAAAATTTAAATTTAAAAATTCATGAGCAAAGAGGCGGCCATAACATTGTTATAAAATACTGTATCAGCCATCTGCAGGGCCCCCTAAATGAATTACAGCTATTTGTCAGAGGAAAAAAAATGCTTTTTACTTTTTAGAATCATTAAACCAAAATTCATTCTAGTATTTCTGAGTTCTACCTCATTCCATACCACCTATTTGAAATGTAACAGAAATGCAAGAGAATTGTGCTTCTAGACAGGAATTGTCTGTTACGCAAATCCATTTGACAATGATACATAACACAAAATAAGTGGTTTTAATTATACTTTCATTGTGGTTAAATAAAATGCTGTGTTGCTGAAGTGAGGAAAAAAAAAAGATCTGACAAACCGTCAAGAACCCTGAGAAATGTATAGTCCAGGTTAGCATTCGTGCACTTTTGTAAAAAAATAAGCTAGCACACATCATAATGGAGTGGATAAAGATTCCAAGTATCTATGTATTTGATAAGAACCAGAAGCACTAAATTGTTAATTCCACAGAGCTGTATCTCACTCATAAGACTATATGTGAAGGGCTAAATGACAATCTTAACTATGAAGGACATGGAGAAAATGCATGCGATCCTGGTCTTGTCTTAGTTCTAGTTCGGTTGTATGGGCTACAGCTATACAGAAGGACATAAAGTTCCACAGTGCCATGTGGCACCCTTAAGGCCAGTGTGCGCATTAGTTAAGACTTCTGTGGCAGGCCCACAGGAGTTACGCCCACAGGAGTTATGCCTGCTGTCACCTTGGAATGGTTATCTGGAAACAGGCCCTTTGCATATGTAATTAAGGGTCTAAAATCAGATCTTAAATTAGATGGACAATACATTCAGCGACTGTTGGCCTTTAGGAAGATGACCAGGTACAGCTGGGCGTGGTGCTGCATACCTGTTATCTCAGTACTTGGGAGGATGAGGAAGGAGGATTGCCATGAGTTCAAAGCCAGCGTTCCAGGCAAGCCAGGACTACATAGTGAGACCTTGTCTCAAAAAAGGAAAAAAAAAAGAAGGAAGGAAGGAAGGAAGGAAGGAAGGAAGGAAGGAAGGAGGGAGGGAGGGAGGGAGGGAGGGAGGAAGGAAGAGGACCAGGATGGGAATGGTAATAAGTCTAAGGCCAGCCTGGACTACACAGTGAGACCTGCGGGGGCGGGGAGCACAGAATGGACCAGGCAATGTGAAGAGAGAGGCAGAGACTGGAATGACACACCTAGAAGCCAAGGAATAGCAAGGACTGTTCACCAGAAGCTAGAAGAAGGCATGGGACATATTTCCCACAGGTTATTTCTCTCCAAGAGGAACCAACCCCGCTTGATACCTTGATTGTGGTCTTTTAGCCTCAACTGTGAAAAAAATCCTATTTTAAGCCACCCTGTTCACAGTCACTTATTTTGAAAGCCCTAGGAAACTATTACAACTTCTTATAGTATCTTATTATATCGTGATTATTATATCTCTGTGTGTGTGTGTGTGTGTGTGTGTTTGGTCAGGGTCTCACTATGCAGTTCAGGCTGGCCTTGAGCTCACTTTGTAGCCCAGGATCCTCCTGCCTCAGCCTCCCAAGTGCTGGGATTATAGACGTGTGCCACCATTACTGTGATTATTATATCTTCATGTCTGTGATATCACTGAGATGATGTATTTCATTATCAAATAAACATACATGGACACACTCCTGAAAAAATGGTACCTGACATCATCAGCTATACATACATTACTGTTTTTAAAATCAATGTACACTGCTAGGCGTCGTGGCACACGCTTGTAATCCCAGCACTAGGGAGGCTGAGGCAGGAGGGATATTGCGAGTTCAAGGCCAGCCTAGGCTACTGTCTTGGTTACTTTTATCTGGTTGCTGAGACAAAATACCCAACGCCCAAAATGAAAGAAGGAAAGGTTTATTTTGCTTACAGTTCGTGGAGGTTTCAGTTTATACTTGGCTGTTTCAGAGGCAGAGTGGCACATGGCAGAGGGCAAACTTCATGGCAGCAGAGCACAGCAAAAACAACCAGAGCAAAAGGGAGGAATGGCTGCAAGCAGCCTCCTTTTCTCTCCCACACTTCAGCCTACCCCCACCCAGGGGGCGTATAGCTCTCACACAGTCTCCATGCCCTCCTCTTCCACAGGCTCAGGATGTGTACAAATTAAGCATCTTGGCTTCCTGCTGAGTCACTTAGCCAAACCTTTAGACTCCCCAAGTTGACACAATGTATAAACCATAACAGCTACAAAGTAAACTCAGGGCCAGCCTGAACTGCACAGTGAGACCCTGTCTCAAAAAGACAAAAACAAAAAAATCAATGTACATGCATAATACTAACCATACTTTGTTCCAAAAAGGTATATATCTCCCTAGACCCTCACATCGGATGTCACCTAAAATGAATTCAGTCTCTCTAGTCTGTTTATAAGAGAAACTAGTATAGGAGGAACAGTGACCTGAAAGTCTGCTGACCTTTATCACTCATCTGTGACTGCGACTAACTTACCAGCTTCAGGTTATAGGCACTAGGTTTATTTCTATTAAGAAGAAGGTTGACCAAACCTAGATGATTGCCACAGACTTGACTATAGTTTCTTTTTTTTGCCTTGTAAACAAAATTAAGACCCATTTACTTAAGCTATAGATTCCCAAACTGGCGAGCGGGTGTGGTTAAAAAATCAAGACCTTTTATGGCAAAACTGGGAAAGAAAAGTAAATCCTAAGTGAAAAGGCAAATATTACAGCAACTTAAGGAACCTATTTCTGCTAGGACAGGTTTCATTTTTGATGAGTTAAGTGACATTAAACAGGAAGAGGCAGAAAACATGACCAGTGACTCACACAAGCAAACTGAGGTTTTTAACCACCACTCAATGAGGACTCTGCTGGGAGTGTGTCACACACAAACGCCGACTAAACACCACTGTCCTAATACTGGAAACTGAAGTTTGATGTTTCAGTCTTTCTAGCCTTGACAACTTTTAGAACCCACAAAACAGAGTACTTTAGTTTTTGCGGGGAGTCCTCTTAACAACCTGGGGGCATATACAGTAATAACATTTATTGAAGGCATATCCTGTGTTTAGCACTATACAAAAGGTGGTATTCTTATCACTTTACAAACAGAAAGAAAGTTAAATTCAGAAATAAGCAATTATCCAAAAATCAGACTTTCAAGATCAAGGACATAAGCCTCTGCTTTCCAACCCCCAAACCCTGTTCTTGCTGCCCAATAAAATACAGTGTTATAACAACGCTCCTCCTCTGAGGTCTGTGAAGGAAAAGGAGTATATGTATATACACTTTTGGTGGTAGGGGATATGTATTACTGTTTGTTTGTTTGTTTGTTTGTTTGTTTTGAGACAGGGTCTCACTCCATGGCCTAGACTGACCTTGAACTCCCTCTGTATCTCAGTCTGGGCTCAAACTTAACCCTTCTGCCTCAGCCTCCAGAGTGGTGGTGGTAGCACAGGCATGTTGTCATCATGCCCAACTTGAGGAATTTGATCTGAACTATTTTACACTGATGTTCAGTATGCACATACTTATCAGATTCACATTCCGTGCAATTTTCTGAATACATATTTCTAAAAATGTAACATATGCAAATGTAAGTCAGGACTCTCTTGCAAGTAAAAATCCAATTCAAACCAGCTTCCATGTGTGAAAGAATCTATTCAGTCATTCAGCTGAATTACTAGATGTCAAGGTCAAACTCAACTCAGGGTGAGTGGCGAGAATCCAGGGACCAGAGCCATCCTGTCGTCTACGTTTTGGGTCTGGCTGTGCTGTGTTGTATGGTGCTGCGGTGCTGCAGAGGAGCCCAGGGCCTCATGCAGGACGGGCAGGAGCTCTCCCACTGAGCTGCATGCTGAGCCCTTTTGAGACAGTTTTGAGTCCAGTTTACTTGACCTCTGGGTGTTAAAGAGTATGCTGGGTTCCAGCCTTTCCTTTTCCCTAAACCTGATTCTCTCCCGTGATTCAGTCTTCCTGACCATGATTTTCTGTGGGCTGTTGTAACACATCTGGCTAGAGGCAGCTCAAACTTTCACCCTTCTAACTCCTTACTGAAAGAAGCCAAAGAGTCTTTCTCACCAGGTCTGACTGCTGAACAGTCTGCAGAGGAACAGCTTGAGCTGCTGAACACTGATTCCTGGGCTGACCACTGGGACCAAGGGTTGAAGCGCTCTCTCTGGCCTTGCCTTAGGCATGTCCTCAACTGTTTAGCTAAAGGAAAGGATATGCATAACAGAGACACAGTCTTTAGAGAAACCTCTGGCCCTGAGATATACTCTAAGTTCTTATCTATTATAGCCCAAACCATAAGATAGCTACTTCGCCTGGCATGGTGGTGCACACCTGTGAACTCAGCACTTGGGAGGCCAAGACAGGAGGATCAATCACCATGAGTGCCAGGCCAGCTTGGGTTACACAGTGAGTTCAGGCTCCTGACTCCATAGTGAGACCCTATCTCAAAAAACAGACAGACAGACAAAAAAGATAATCACTACTCTTAATGCTTCAAGGCTGGGCGTGGTGGCACAGGCCTGTATTCCCAGCACTTGGGAGGCTGAGGCAAGAGGATCTGTTGCGAGTTCCAGGCCAGCCTGGACTTACAAAGTGAGCTTAAGGCCAGCCTGAACTGCATAGTGAGACCCTCTCTCAAAAAGACTAAAATAAATAAATAAATAAATAAAGTAATACTTCATATTTATTGAACAATTCATAAACCACTTTTGAAATCCTAAGGTTGATGCAGTCCCTCAGTTTGTGAGGTGCAGGGGAAATATTACTGTGGGACGTTCACAGGAGGGGCTGAACTCCAGTATGAAGCAATACAGCACCCTGGCCCGGTTAACAGCACAATCCAAAGAACAGTGCTCTTCCCACCTACCGTACCACTAAGAGTAGATTAAGACATACTACAGGCTGAACAGCACCTATGAAACACGGCTGGGGGTGGGGGCTTAAAGAGAGTAACCACAATAAACCCATTTGCTATAGCTTAAGATTCCTTCCTGCATAGATCTTAATTTTCTACCCGCTACTATAATTATCCAGAGGTAGAAAGCTGTATGGAAGACTGTATCCCACCATAAAGCACTTCTGTGATTACACAGTATGCTTTTGGCAGCAAAGAAGCTAAAATACCCATCTGTGACTGACTAGGAAAAATAAGGGAAGTGGTTATTTCACATACAAGGAAGTCCTGGAGTAGATTTCAAGAGTTGATCAGTTTTATGGCTTAAAAAGTCCTGAAAAACTCAGGTTCTTTCTGTCTTTCAATTCTGCCATCTTCAGCTTGCTGGTAAGCTCCTCCCAAGGAACTAAAAAGCATAAGGAGGAGTGCCTCGCCCACCAACGACAGAAAACACGCCGTTCACTCCACTCCACTCATTTACTTACTTTAGTACACACAGTGGCACATAATAAACCCTGTCTAAGAAACTAGAGCCTTCCTAGAGGGCTTCCTGCCTCCTTGGTGAGAACCGGAATACAAGCCCCATTCTAGGCCAGCCCCTGGAAAGGGAAGCGAGCGTTTGCCTCCTACTCCCTGGCTCCAGGGCTCATGGGAAATGAATTCAGCTAAGGAAGCAGAGCTTTGCCAACAAGCAGAAAGACCAGGGAGAGGTGGGGGCTGGAAACCTGCTGTGTCTCAGCCCCCACATCCTGTCTTCTCTCAGAGCTAGAGGAAGGGTCAAGAGGCTCCTCTGGCTCTCCACATCGTGGAGGAGGCCTTCTGTGGTAGGAAGGAGTCTGCCAACTCCAGAAAGCAGAGCAGAAGACGAGGCAGACAAGCGCACCTGACCGCGCCCTGCTCTTGGGATTTAGGCGCCCTGAGATAAAATTCACTACTCTGTATTACTTTAGCTTGAAAGTCAAAGAGTTCTCCTCTTTTTGTGGGGAGGATTTGTTCCTTTTTTAAAAAATAGTAGATTTCTCCTCTTAAGACAGGTTCATGGGGTGCTTTGGGGTACGCCTACTTGGGAGACTGAGGCAGGAAAATGACAAGTCTATGGCCAACCTGGACAACTCAGCAAAACTCTATCTCAAAACAAAGCAAAGGGCAGAGGAGGGAGCCCTGCGACAGAGGGTCTGCCTGAGACTCACAAGGCCCTGGGTTCAATCACCAATGCAGCAGTTAAGAAAATACCTGCTTTGTGCCACATCTGCCTGACTGAGGCAGAGGGACAACCTCAAAGACAAGCAATAACATAGGGCTTGGGAACTGAATGCTGAGATCTAACGCTGCTGGACCACCCAGGCAACTCTGAGCAAGTTACCACTCGGAAGTGCTCTACACAGGTGCTTAAGCACACATGCGCTCGTGTACGCACAGATGAACTTTACTAAGACAGCAGAGAATTAAAGTTCCCCGTGATGTGCAATTGAGAGCAGTCATCATTCGAGTTCATGTTACTTACACCAATTTCTTGTTTATTACTAATCCACACTCAGAGGCACTGAACAGAAGCCGTGTCGTCAGTTCTCCCCGGTCCTAGAAGCCCCTGCTTTACTCCGCACCCTTCGCTCCCTGTCGCATCGGGGTGCTCATGAGCCTCCCTTCTTGTACCAGTCATCTCTTGAAAACAGAACTTCACTCTAATCTGACCTATGTATTCACAACAGAATCCTGCTGGTCATTACATGTTAGAGGAATACCAGTGTCCAGTATACTTGAACCCATAAAACTTCAGGCAATAAGCAATTCTCTGCCCTTGGAAATGAGCAACTAGAAATACAACAGCCAAGTATTTTGTTATAAAAAAGCACTCAGCAGCCCATTAGCAATCACAAACTATTCTAGCTTCTCCACTATCACTTATGAAGTATTCCTCTAAGATAACTAAAAATTACTTTGCCACAACAGGAACTTTTGAGTGATTCATGATTATGATAGCTAGAATAGCACAACTTTTAAAATTAGACAGCAAGGGACTTCAAACATCTCAGAGTAAACTATGCATAGGATAATTTATTTAAAATACTTGATATTTAATTTCTATACATTTCTAATAATGGCACATAATTTGTTATATTTCTCCTGGAAATTTCACATTTGATATTAGAATTCACTTTTAAAACAGTGTACAATCAAGTAATGGCCTTTGGGACTAGCTAGTTCAGTATGCATACACTAATAATGTCACTGTTTTCCCGAAGAGAAGGGTGACTAAAGTGACTCACATAAACAAATACTCAAAACTAGGAAAGTCAATCTTGGTTTTATGCACAATGAATGATACTAGCCAGTATAAGCTGGCTACCACTAAATGATAGACATAAAAAGAATGCTAAACTATGCAAACTTTTACACCACCTACCCCAGGACATTCTAAGCTGGGATCCCAGTCAGTGTGACACCCATGTGTGAACACCAGGTATGTCCCCACAGTGCGAGCCCTCCTTGGCCTGCATCGCAAATCAAAGGGACCTGCGAGAGAAAAGATGCCGGGCACCAGTCCCCTTACTGTAGACGAGGCAACAAGCTCAAAGGAACAATCTGCCCGGGGTCAAAGAGGCAGCAAGGGTCTATGTTAGTACTCAAGTCTTCTTACTAAAGCATAACTAGCTCGGAAAAGATTGTTAATAATCATATATTTAAGAGAAAAACAAATCCATAAGACCTAAGGTCAGTGAGGGGAACTTGTAGGCTGACATTAAAAAGAACCAAAATGGCAGCTCTGAGTTGGAACTGAGGCCAACCCAGGCAGCAGGCTGCAGACCAGCCATTCCTGAGGGAGGGCCTGACGGACACCTGAGTGTCCTGGACCATGGCACAGGTTCACGGTGCTGAGGCGGCTCAGCGGGCCCTCAGCCTGCGAGTTAACAGACACCGAGGCAAAGTGGGAGCCAAAGGAAAAACAATCTTCAAGGCTACAAAACTAAGGTGACACACGAAGAGGGAGGATGTAATCAATGTAATACACCGTATCAACAGAGCTACAGACAAAGATCATGTAATTGAGCCAGGGATATAGCTCAGTGGCACAAGTGCCTGTCTCGCAAGCATAAGGTCGTGAGTTTGATTCCCAGTACCCAAAAAAAAATCACATAATTGTCTGAATAGATACAGGAAAAGCTTTAGACAAAGTCCGATACCCATTCATGATAAAAACCCTACAGAAAACAGGAATCAGCGGTCTTTCAAAAACACATCAGGAGAGATCCCAAGAAGGGAGCAGAAACAAGCAAACAAAACACATCAAAACAGAATTCCAACAAAACACCACGATCACTGAAATGGAACCCACTGAGGCAGTACAGAGATCTGCCTTGCTCCAACCCACTTTGGAATTTTCTCAGGTGGTCAGGGGCAAATTCCAGATGACAGGGAACAAATACACGCAAAGAAGAGTCATTCAAGTCACTTTTACCTTGTTAGCATAGTGAAATGTACGCCCCAAGGTAGAGCCTTATAGATGATAAAGGCTGGCAGAGCAGGCCAGAGGAGGCTTGCCAGGAAGAGGGCAGGTGCCACCGACCTTCACTGTGACACTGCCCACAGCCCAGGGCTCTGGCCACCCGAGCCATAAACGCATACAACTTTCCCCTTGCTCTGGGTCAGCCAGGGGCGTCTGTCCTTTGCGGATTTCCCCCTTTTATCTGTACGAATGGAAGCCTTGTTCCTGCACCAAAGTGCTTCTGCGGACTCTTCACGAAGCAATAGTTCCTCAGGGACTCTGGAAACATTACAGTGCCTTACAGGACACAGGGATGCATGACGCACTCACAAACATAACAACGTAAACAATGAACACTGATTTCACCAAAATTTTTAGTCGTTCAGGAAACCAAAGTAGGCTTACGTGAAGCTTATTTAAAATAAAAAAGAAGGCCAAGGATATAGCTCAGCGGCACAACGCCGGCTTGGCAAGTACAAGGTTGTGAATTCGACTTCCGGTACCAAAACAAAAGGAAAAACTTTTTCATACAGTCAGAAATCAACACCTATATAAATAATACACTTTTTCATACAGTCAGAAATAACACCAACAATGAAATGCCCAAGAAAAGATAGGCATGTTTAAAAACATAGCAAATACAATACAAAACTACTGTTATTCCATAGGACATTACTCATTTTTGAGCAGGACAATCCTTGTGCTATGAGGCTAGTAAGACAGGTGGGCCCAATCCAGTTTTATCTGTTTTCCAAGTTAATTTTTATGGGAACAGAGCCATGCAGATTCATTTGCCATACTGCCAAGGCTGCATCCTGTGCTGTAATGTCACAGTAACTGTAACAGGGACTTTGCAGACCTCAGAGGCTCAGCTACTTACCCCAGTCATGTGCCCACTGCTTTGCAGCCCTGAGTCAGTGTCTACTCACAAGGCCCATTCTCCCCTGAAGTAATAATGAAAACTACAGCCTCTCACCTCCTATTTGTGACCCTGTCCTGAGCCCCGTTCCGGGAATGAGCAGTAGCAGAACTTGGGTTTGAGAAGCCCTGAAGAACTTTAAATGACTGCCTCTAGGCAGCCGAATTTGCAGGCTGCTGAGGGTAAGTAAGGGAAGGCCCTACAGGGTAGGTGCCTGCTGTCTTTTTCTTTTTCTTTTCTTTTTGCGGTAAGCCTTGAAACAGTATTCCTTTAAAGTATTTAAAAGAAAAAGAAAAAGAAAAAACGAGCCAATGAAATTCAGTTAATGGTTCTAGTAACTCCCTAACATAAAATTCATGATTGCATTTCCTGGTATATTTTATACCTTTGTTAGGTTGCTCTGGAGAAATGCTGGTTGCACACATCCAAAGTTGCTAGGTGAATGGCCCTCAGATAAAAGCAGGGTCTTTGTGCTAACTGCATGGGAGTGTAATAACCCCTCGCATCCCCAAAGCTCAGCCAGGCACAGTATGCTCCACACACAATGCTCAGTCCCAAATGTCTAACACGAAAAGCCACAAGAGAAAAATGTTTAAAAACATTTCTCCCATAAACAGAAATAAAAGAAAAAAATCATTCAAAGATAACGTTAAATTTTGTTTAATTTTCCTTTATTCACTTTTTTAGCTAAGCAGACAGGTTTTTAAGTTGATTAGAAATTTACATTAAAGGTGACATTTATATAGGACCACAAAAAACTGACTGAATCATAGGTTAGCACAACACTTCCAATTAAGTACCTTCTGTGAGAAATGGGATATTACGTATCTGTAGTGTGCTCTACCCAGAAATAAATAACATACCCAAAAGTGGACTGCATTATTAGATTTATCTAACCTTTATAATGTTTTAATTATCACATGTACAATTCAACTAATTTTAAAAATTGATTTCCCTTAATAAAAAAAGCTTTATATATTATGTTTTGTTAATATGAATCTGAAGAATAAGGGATCAAAAATGTTTCAAGATGTGAAAATAAACACAATTCACTACACATACTAAAAAATGTAAAGTATGGCCAGGCGTGGTGGCACATGCCTGTAATCCCAGCACTTGGGAGGCTGCAGCAGGAGAATTGTCCTGAGTTTGATACCAGTCTGAGCTACAAAGTGAGCTCCAGGCCAGCCAGAACTGCATAGCAAGACCCTTCCTCAAAAAGACAAAACAAAAACAAAAATAAAAAAATAAAAATGTAAGGTATCATATGAAACAAACATTTTAAAATATGTAAACAATTTAGTTTTAAACTATATTTTCTTTTAATGGAAAGGATTACATTGATAATGCTTATTGTGAACGATGCTGGATGATACAGCCAGTTAAGTGATCATAACTAATTTTGAAGAATGAAACTAAAGATTTTATATTTCAATCTGGAAATACAATCTGAAGAGCTTATTTTAGTGAAAAGATTCAGCTATTGAATTGTAATTTACAACAAATTAAAAATTATAATCTCTCTTGATATAAATAACAAAATTTTAACTTTTACTAACCCTGATCCTTCTAAATAAATTAGTAAGAAAAAATTTAATGCTTCTTATATAATTCTATGTTGTTTGTTTTAACTGACAGCATTTAATCTAGCTACACTGATACTGTAGAGTAAAAAGTAGTATTTTTAAGCATAATCCTTCTAATCAGGAGTAAATTAAGTATAAGGAAAATTAATCTTCCCTTTTCATTTAGAAGCCTAAAAATCTAATTTTGTCATTATTTTAGGCAATATTTAACATAAAGCTATTCTTCAAAATAAACATGGAGTTTTAGAATTGAAACATTTTAAAAGTTAAAAGCTTTGACTATCAACTTACCTTCTTTTGATACCAGACTATAGCATCTGTGACTTTGGACGCCATTTATTCCGTTAAATTTACACATTTGTCATTTTAGGCTGCAAAAGAGAGAAAAACATACCAATGAGTTTACTTCTACTTCCTTAGACAGACCAAACAGCGCTTACACACAGCACTCAAGTTACTGACAGAGCAAGGGGCGCCTGATGGTACTTGTATTACACCCTTCCTCATTACTATTTTAGGAACAGGTTCTCTTAAGTAAATAAAAATCAGGCCTTCTTTATGTATAAATACAAAATCAGGCCTTCTTTTTGTATCTGAATGTTCTTACAAAATAGAATGAATTGTTTTTCAAGCAAATTGAACATTTTAAACAAGTTTCAGGCATGTCCAAAGTTATTCTGGAAGGTTTTAATTTATTCACTCACAAATAATAGAAACCAATTTTCTCACTTAGTAAAAGATCAATTTCACCATGGTTTCTATCAAAGAACTTGTGTACATTACTGCTGCTAATGGACGGGCTCACAGAGATGCCAATATCTATAATCACATAGTTTTCCTTGATACTCAATAAATTAAAAATTGAACTAAAATCAAATAACCAGGGAAGTTTAAAACTTATATTAGGCTGGGAGCGGTGCTGCAAGCTATAATCCCAGCACTCAGGAGGGTGAGGCAGGAGGATCACTGCAGTTCAAGACCAGCCTGGGATACAAAGTGAGCTAGCTCAAGGCCAGCCCAAACCGCATAGCGAGACCCTGTCTCAAAAACACAAAAAACGAAACAACAACAACAAGATTTATGTTAGATACTAAGCCAATACTTGAGTTAATTTCGCAGAAATAGAACACCTGTAATTCCAGTACTTAGGAGGCTGAGGCAGAAGGATCACCAAGAGTTCAAGGCCAGCCTGGGATACAAAGTGATTTTAAGGCCCAGCCTGAACTACATAGTGAGACCCTGCCTTAAGAAAAGGACAAACAATATCAAGGACTTCTTAGATATTAGTCTGGCTACTATTTAGAAACTACAGACCATCCTCACACAAGATCCCATCTATCTCTTGTGTCTAACAGAGTACTGGGTCCTAACTTTAATCCTTTCTTAGCCCTAGAAAGAATTTCAAACTGATTCCAGTCAACTGTAGAATGCTATTCTAGTCACAGGTCAACAATGGCCCTGACAGCTCCTCTGGTATTGTTTAAGGATAAACCAAAAACAGTTATAAAACCAGAAACTGACCTTGGCACTCTATCACCCGAGGCCACATCAGATCTCAGGAAGTCACCGGAGCAAAGCCCAGTGCTGGGCCAAGCCCGGCACATGCAGATCCCAACTTTAGAAAAGCTGCTACTGCGGCTTGCAATGGAGACAGCAGACTAAGTATTAGAGACCCGGAGACCCGGAACACACTAGGACTCAGATACAACGAAGTCTGTTATCAAGAACACACGTCAGACAATCACCTCTAATTAAAAGAATTTATTTAATACTTGTATTTTCTGACAGCTACAAACCAAATTGTTTAATACCTTTCCTAAGATATTAATACTTTAATGGACCAAATCCAAGCAAAAATGTTTTGAAATTCCTGTCAAATAACATGACATAGTGGAAAGGGTAAGATCACAGCATGAAAAGACCTGTGGATTCATGCAAATCCAACTGCATTCGTTGCACTATTTCTAAGAAGTCTTCAGCATGAAAACAAATTACGTCTTTGGTTATTCGGGGATGATCAGGCCTAAAACAAAAAAATGAAATCTGACAATAAAGAATCTGCCATTAAAAAAAAAAAAGACCTGTGGAGTTCAAAGGTAATCCTGAAGAAAACACTCCACCTCTTGTAAAACAGGAATACCTGTACCTAACCTGTACCTACTCACCTCTTACAGGGTTTTTGGGACCAATAAGTAATATACACAAGATGCCTACCACAGTCCAAAACATACAGATACCAAATTAGAACTGTTCTCATTATTAATTTTTATATTTTAAAACTGTTCCAGGGGTGGGGAGTGTAAAGCGATTAGAATAGAACAACCTTGTGCTATATATATGTACCTCCTCCCTAAAATGAATGTGAACTTAATGTAGTGCAAACATACACTGATAAAAAAGGAAAGAAAGAAAAATATCCCCTCAAAAATTCACAGTAAAGGAACTGGGAGGTGACTGTATTTCCTTTTTAAATATGAGAAACAACTGAGAGAGATGCATGGTGGCACACACCTGTCATCCCAGCACTCTCAGAGGCCCAGGCAGGAGGGTCACAAGTTACAGTTCCAGTTGGGCAACTTACAGAGACCCTAGCTCAAAATGCAAAATAAAAAGGGCTGGGGATGTAGCTCACTGTGAAGGTTCTAGGCTCAGTCTCCAGTACCAGAAAGGATAGGAGGAAAGGGAGAGATAAACACAAGAAATAACTGAGAGCAAGAACATATGCCATCACTTTTTGTTGACATAAAAGTAAAAATAGCTCCCTCATTATCATAAGATTGCAAAGTCAATTCTCAACTACATGCACATGAATTGGAGATTTCAAAGCACACCTCCTCACTCGCTTCTCAGTCAGGTGTGGTGACCTTCATTTCTCTCAACAGGCGTTTGGGTAGACGCTTTCCCTTCCTGGCTTATAATCCCATCCTGGAGTCTCTGAGGGTGAGTCACATATTTTAATGACGTTTTGTTCTACACATGTCCACAATGATTCTGCTACACAAGTGTTCATTACAACATTACACCTTCATTAAGTCTGTTTGGTAAGACAATTCTGTTTTCCAAACTAATCAGTCTCCCCCCATGTAGACTAAAGAAATGAACAACAAAAAATACCTACTTTTCTTAGTACTCCTCTCACTTTACACAATCTTTATTGAAAAACTTTCAGATCACCTACTAATATAAATCTCCTGCCCTTACACCTCCAACAGTGCAAATATACATTTCATATACAAATATTATAGCTTTATCAACAAATCTGTGAAATGTATGAGATATTTAATATATTGAGGGACTATTTAAATGCTCATATATAAATAATACTGAAACCAAAATAAGCGAATGAGAAGACGGGGAAAAACACAGCCTGCCTCAGAACAAGATAATCTGAAAGACAATTTTGATATATATTTATCAAGCTACATTCATGAATTTCAAATATCTACAATGTAACAGGTATATAAACTATCTTATAAAGTTTTATTTTGTATGGACCTGTACAAATAAAAACTCAACCTCTGTTAGTGCTTTACAAAAACCTTTCTTCAGAAATACTGTGCTCTGCAAACTCACTTACTAGATTTTCCATTGTGTCACCAACCTTAGTGACACCCAGTGACTCCTACCTATTTTTAAAACAGGTTTTATAGCATGCTGAGAATGATTCCTGAAGCAGACATATGACAGAGCACAGGACACCAAGTTTCACTTGAATACAAACTAGAATTAACATACTGACAAATGTTTTTGTTATTTCTAGCCTTTCCAACTTCTCTCATTCTGTGGCAGTCCAGCATGACAGTCCACACATACCAGTTGCTTCCTAGGTAACTCAAGGAGAGCATTTACATCATTTTTGTAAGTTGATCTGATACAAGGACAGGTATTGTTGAAATAATCTAATCCTAAAGCCACGGGGCTAACTATAGGAATAAAATTTAATCTTGCTGCAGTTATTCTGAGTCAATTCTCTCCTTGACCCTGATTTAACCACCATTCCATTCAAAACAACTGAACTGATTCTTTACCACATCAGCTTCTTCACATACTGCATTTCTGATGCCAAAGATGCAGGTGGAGAGAAAACAAGACAACAAAAGGGGTAGTTTGTGAAATCCACCTTACAGGCTCTCAGTTTCAAATACAGTAATTCCCAAAAGTATTCTCTGTACTGATACAGTAAAAATAAAGATGGTCCGATTCCTAACCAGCCCATAACAATGACCCCATAAGAACAATGACATCACGGTGTACTTTCTCACTATTCCCAAACAAGTCTCCTGTACTCAGAAACAGGGTCCTCCCTCCGACCCTTCACGTGGGGGCCCTCACTCCACTCCTCCTCTCTGAGAGGAGGCTCCGAACACAAGCTCATCTGGATGGAAATCTCTACACTCATCAGTCTACCATTTAACTAAGAATGCTCATTTGATGCCGCATAAACTGAGGAAAAGAGGGGCTGGCCTTCCTCACGTCCCGGAGTACTGGCGCTCGGTGGGGAACGAGAAGCAGAGGAAGTATGCAAAGCAGAGAAAGTGACAGCCACGCGGTAGGAGGATGGGGCTCTGGGCCCACGCTCGCATACCAGTTACTGAGTTTCTCTGGGCCTCAGTTTCTCCCGTCACACCTCGCCAAACTGCACAACTCAATAAAGACCCAACAAGCCACAATCCACTAACATACACGAGTTCCTCTGAATTCTTATAAGAACTGCAATTATTAATTTTAGATAAATCCATGTTACACGACTAGAAACTGTTAGACCAAATGAAAAGGATTTTTTTTTTAAGGTAGTTTATGTGACACTCTTTGGGGTTGAGCATTTCATTACCCTTCCATCACTGGTTACTGTTCACAGAATAAAACCATACCCCACTACCTGATCTTCACCTTACCCACACTATCGCAGACCGTCTTCTCATATAGAATATGGTTCAACTATGCCAGGCGTGGTGGGGCACATGTATAATCGCAGCACTCCGAAGGCTGAGGAGGGAGGATCGTTGCAAGTTTGAAACCAACGTGGGCTACAACGTGAGCTCAAGGCCAGTCTGAACTGCACAGTGAGACCCTGTCTCAAAAAGACAAAATATATATATATATATATATATACACTGTGCTGCTCCACTGTCCTAGCTCTGTCCCAAAATTACTCTCCTCTTTCCACAAGTCTCACAGGGCCGCCAAGACTCCGCTTTCTTCACAACCTTCTACCCAGCAACTCCTCTGAGCTTGTTAAGCCCTATTCTTTGCTGTTTAGAATATGCTACTTTGTGCGGACGTCAGTGCAGTTGTGTACATGTGGCCCCAGGCTCATCCATAAGTTCTCTAAGAGGAGGTCAACGTCTTTATCGCCAAGTTACCCTACAGTTTGTCTATATTAAATATAAATGTTTACAAATGAATTTAAACGTTGCTGACCAAACCACCACAGGTGAATGAAATTAAGAACCAAAAGTGAGGACTGCATTACCCCCACCAGACCCACACACTTCTCATGGAAAGGTAGGGTACTAGGAAATGTAATATATTACTTCATCAACCAATTATGTAACAATCTGCGGATTTCAAAGGTCCAAAGAAGAAACTTCAAGTCCAATCTGCCAAGTCTAGCTGAACTCCATTCCTCAGTGCTAAAGTTAAATGTAACTCAGTTGCCTCCCCCACAAGCAATTTTTAGACTTCGGAAGCTGGGAACAAAGCTGCTCTGCCCTTAAAGGGTCATAAATACTAAGGTTCAGATCAGATTTTTCATACTGATACTGAAGTTAGGAAAACAAGTGACATTTTCCCTAACATAGGGAAACCAGAGCAGGGCAATCTGAAATCTTCTACTATTTTGTTTGTGGGCTGCTACTCTATAATCATTGAACCTATAAATGTCACGATCTCCTGGAAAGTTTTTAACACTTCATCTAGAATGAGGATATTTCTTGGAAATGTGAAAAATAAACACTACATTATATGTCAACACTTGTTTCAATCTTGGAATAGAAAAATAAAATCCAAAATCAGATATGATAACAGACCTATCCATTTTCTATTATACCAGTTCATAAAACGCATTATTTTTATTTTCTTTAATGGAGCTAATGCATAACGTGTGCATTTCAAACCAGAGGGTAATAGATAATCTAAGAAAAAAATCATAGTGAAGTGGTATCTCTCTAAATGTATATTAACAAAAACACTTTGCACTATATGAAATCTAAGATACTACTCTGTAGAACTTTCTGGTGTTTACAATGAACCCACCTGGTAAATCCTTTAAAACAACTTAGGATTTTTTACCCTTAGATTATACTCACAAAACCTTTGCTATTTATCCATTCAGCATTCACTGACACTTTTATTTACTAATCTGTTGTAGTACTTAAAAGGTCCTTTAAAACCCCATGTAAAGTGTTTTTGCTTTGAGAGCTATACTACTTAGAAAAAAATTAATAATGAAATACTGTACGATCCATTGAAATGGTTTAACTTTACTCATAAGAAAGTTTTACCATCAACCAATCAATATGGATATGATACCTGACCTCTAATAGAAATATTAACTTCATAAGTGTTCTGTTTAAGTTATCAAAGTGTTAATGCACTAAGTAATAATAGGTGGCTTAAAGAACAAACCCTCAAGTTCTAATCTAAAATTTGGATTTTAGAGGTTAAAAATTGCTATTGAATAAAATCAAACATGCTATTGAATAAAATCTGAAAATTTAGAAGATTCAACCATGATCTGATCATTTAATAAAAATACTTATTTACTGAACATTTACTAATACTGCTCTTGCACAGGACCTGCAGATATGCAAATGACCAGGAATCTAGGTCACTTGGAATGAACGCCACATAGGGAAGACAGACTAGACAGTGAGACAATTTTGTGTTGAGAAAGTAACACGAGGGAAATTAATACGGTGATATGATTGGGGTGTGATACTTTCAGAAAGAATGAGCTAAAAAGGTCCCCTCTAAGTGAATTAATGTCCAGTAAGGCAAAATACGCAAAACAGAAAGTAAACTGATGCGATGCCAGCAGTGATGATCTAACTTCCAAAAGATTTTAACTGCTCTGTAGAGGACTAGACTGAAAGGTCAGAGTCTGAGGGGCGAGGCTAACAACTTGTCATCCTGCAGCCTCACGCGGAAGACGGAGATTTACTGGGCTGGGGGCCAGGTGAGAGGGTGGAAACAAGGGGATGTTTCTCAGTTGCATTTGTGGATAAAATTGGCAAGACCTAGGAAGACTGCAAGCTGAGGAAAGGGTTAACAGGAATCTAGATTTTTTTTTTTTAATCGGAACCATTTTCTCAGATGAAGTTCAGGCGAGGTAGTTCTGAAATAAATATAAAAATTTAGTTTTGGACCTGTTAAGCTGGTCCAAAGACATAAAGGTGTCAAAATACTAAGATACATGTACCTGAGAGGAGGGTTGGACTTAGGAGTTTGAGAGCCACATACAAACTGACAGCACTGAAAATTAGAAGTGGGCTATCCAGATACACCCATTTTTCAAAACTGATCAAATACTATACTTAAGATTTGTACATTTTGGCCAACTGTGGCAGTGCACGCCTATAATCCCAGGGCAGGCTGAGGCAGGAGGACTGATGTTTGAGGCCAGCCTTAACTACATAGTGAGACTTGCAATCCTCCTGCCTCAGCCTCCCAAGTAGCTGGGATTACAGGCCTGTGCTACCATGCTATTAAAATGTTAAATGCCACTAATCTTTCAACCTGAACTCCAGAGGAGTACTCATATCTGCCTCCTGGCACACAAGCACAAGCTGTGCACCACAGGGATATTTTAAACGGGGAGGAAAGGGCAAATAACAAACAGAGGGATAGGGTTATTTTTTAAAGGTTCGGGGTAATAAAGAACATGACATTTTATAAAATAAATATGCAAACATCGCTGGCGTGACTGCACAGAGAGGGCCAGCTGGCCGCACCTCTCCAGATCTCAGAAGAGATGAGGAAGTGGCACCAGGACAAGATGAGAGGGAAGCCCATTTACACTGCAGCCCTTAGTTCTCCTAATGAAACTTTGGCCTTTCTCACCTACCTGGGGACATTTACACACACACACGCACGCACGCACGCACGCACGCACACACACACACATGCACACACTTCGAGACCTGGGTAGTGCTTATAATCTACTTTTCTAAAATCTGAAGATGCATCAAAGAGAGTTAAAATGAACTTAGCACAGTCATCAGGAGGGCGTTTAATTCTACAGCACGGGCTCTCCAGAGGCAACGCCTCTCTCCCTGTGGGTCACCCTCATTCACAGGCCCTCTGCGGGTGCCCCGCTGCAGCCCACTCTGCAGAGGCTCAGGGTGATGTGCTCAGGCCTCTGCTTCCCTAGACGGGGGAGTCTTACCACAGGCACCCAGCATGTTCTCAAGTTGTCGCCTACTTTCTAAAGAATGAAGTTGTAGCTCTCTCCCTCCCTCCCCTCAACCCACTTTTTCATTCAGTTTTAATACAGAAAAATTCTTTATCCCATTTCATTTTTATCCAGAAATCCCTAAATTAACTTTTAATATATTTTAAGTAAAAAAAATTCAACCTTTTATGTTCCTATCTCAACTAAAAAGTACAATTTGAATATTCTAAGATAGAGTTCTAAACTAACAACAGCAGCAGCTTTACTTCTGCTCTCTGTCACAGAAGGGAGAGAAAGACACCCAGTTTCAATTCTTTTTATAAATTTAAGATACTAAACAAACTAGAGGTTCTTCCTTACAGTCCTATAAAATTAATTGTAATAACAATCTCCAAGAAGTCACACACGAAGATTTCTTCCTCAAATCTACTCCTCTCACTGGCTCCTCAACAGCCCAAGAGAGAGACCCAGGAGGCAATCCTCTCTCCTCGCACTGCAAATTCTAAATCCGCCATGGAGGAATGACCTCCGTAAGTAGGAAATGAGTTCATGGAGACCAGACATCTCTCGCTCGATCCCGCCCAGCATACCAGACACATGACAAGCCCTTAGTCTCCACTCAGGACCACTCCAAGAGTCTCCTGCTGTTTCTACACCGTCTGCATTAAAAAAATGATACACGAGTATGTGTATGTGAGTGTGCGTGTTTCCAAGACAGGGAAGCCTCCCTGTTTCCTCGTGTGTGTCCGACAAACCCCACGGGGTAGCTGGTGCGTGCACACAGCATAACGCACCTTCTTTCTTTTCTCACCCCTTCCTGTCCATCTCCACTTCCTTCCCACTTAAGAAATGTCAGGGGCTGGGGTTGTAGCTCAGAGGCACAGTGCCTGCCTGGCAAGTGCAAGGTCCTGAGTTTGATTCCTGGTACCACACACACACGCACAAGGTCTATCTCCACTGCCTAGAACGTGTGAAGTCCTTGGTTCAATCCCCAGTACTAACATAACAATACAAACTGACCTCATCCCTTTAAAATCTCTAGAGTTCCCACAGTGCAGGACAAGCATGTGACTGGCACCCTAAACGAGGCCCTCTGTGACAACCTGACTGCAGATTTCCTGCCTCCACAGTACCACCCCCCCACCCCCGTCTTTCCCTGCTTACATGCAGGACCTCCTACCTGCTGTCCTCAACCACCCACCCACACATCCATACCTACGGTCTAGTTCTGGGCCGTCCCCAAACTCTCCTGTGTGCAGAAGGCAGCCGCACCCGTGGGATGCGACACGATGAGCTCAGGGGCTAAGCCCGCTGTCAGGTTAGAGGTGGTCGCCAGGCCGTGCCCTGGAGGGTGCGCCTCCCTGTGTGCTGCCAGCTCTGCCCTCGGGCTGCAGGGCTGAGAGCTCCCACACCCACACCCCCACACCCCACAGACTGAAACACGGGCCAGAGTCACCTCCCTGCCTCTCGTCGTGGCTGCTGGGTATTCTGTCCCTCCTGGTCTAGTAAATCTGAGAAAGAGAAGGGAAGAGTAAAGAAAGAAAACAACCCAAATTACACTGTAAAACCAACACAAATTTCAGGGACTGGTGGCTCAGATTCCTGAAAGTTCTCCTGAGGAGGGGACTCATTAGCATCTTCAGGAGGACAAGTTAAAAGCTGTTGAAGTCACAGGTAGTTCTTCAACGTCCATGCCAAAGGCTGACTCTGTCCCTACGACCTGCAAGCACAGCTCTGTGAATGGAAAAAATGTCACTGAAGGAGCTGAGCTATTTGCCTCTGTAACAGGGACTAACTAAAGACTCTTCACCATCCAGATTACTCTCCTCCAGACAAAATCTAACTCCTACAATTGGACTGCAAAGGAAAGATGGCTCAAATAAAAATTTTAAAAGGGGCTGGCTACATAGCTCAGGTTGGTTCAACCCCTAGTACTGCTGGAAGAAAACAAAAGGTCCCACACCTAAAACAGGTGGATACCATCAAATACAAATACAAACTTAAGAACCGTTCCAGTTCAAAGGAAACTAGAGAGACATGACTAAATGTAGCGTGTGGTCCTGGTTATTTTGGTATATAAAAAAAAAATAATAATACTAGCCAGGCGTGGTGCCGAATGCCTACATTCCCAGCACTCAGGAGGCTGAGGAAGGGGGAATCACCCCAAGTTTGAGGCCAGCCTGGGGTACATGGTGAGTTCAAGGGCAGCCTGAACCACAGGGTGAGACCCCATCTCAAAAAGAAAAAAAAAAAGACCAATACTGTGACACTGTGATGACTGGAGAATGTGAATATCTGTAAGCGAGAAAACAGTATTATATCAAGGTTAATTTTCTGTTTTCATCATTGTACCGAATTACTGGAGGAGAATGATCTGGCAGGGGTCATTGTGCAAATCCAGGATGCTCCAATAGTAAGCATGGTGGGTGCATAAACCATTTACAACTTTAACATGAGACTTAAAAATAAAACAACTAAAAATAAAACTACAGTGACATGTTATGAGATAGATAACACAGGAAGATGTAAACGGGACATCAAACATTCAAAGCCAGGAAGAACGGAGAGCAAACTAGCTTCCTTATTAGTGCACCTGCTAAGATGTGCATTAGTATTTCTTCTCTTTTCCTTTGCTTCTATTCTTATTTTTATGACCATGTTAAGTTGCTGTCATTTCAAGACAACTTGTCAGAGTAAAAAGATGTCTTTGGGCCTCCTGAGCGCTGGGAATGTAGGCGTTTGGCACCACGCCTGGCTAGTATTATTTTTGTTTTATACCAAAATAACCAGGACCACACGCTACATTTAGTCATGTCTCTCTAGTCTCCTTTAAACTGGAACAGTTCTTAAGCTTTTATTTGTATCTGATGGTATCAACATATTTTAGGTGTGGGACCTGCCTAGCAAATGCAAGGTCCTGAGCTCAATTCCTGGGACCAAAAAAAGGTGTCTCTTACAAGCTTTATAATAATAATAAAACAAAAATCTATAGTAGGGGAGCTGGGGATTTAGCTCATTAGAATAAGCTCCTGCCTGGCAAGCTCAAGGTCCTGAGTTCAATCCCCAGTACCGCAAAAAAAAAAAAAAAAAAAAAAAATCTATAGTAGATAAACCAAAACTAGTAAGCAAGGGAGAAAAGCAAACTAGGAGAACAAATCTTTAGTTATAAGGGCAGACCATAGAAAGAGTAAGAAACCAGAACAAAATTAGAAAAGTTACCTGCAATAAGAACTTAGCTAACAATAATTACCTTGGATGTACATGGATTAAATTTTCCACTTAAAAGACAAAGTGACTGAATAGATAAAAGACAAAATCTGACTGTTTTTAAACTCAATTCATCTCTAAAGATGAACATATAGATGAAAGACAAAATCTGACTGCTTTTAAACTCAATCATCTCTAAAGATGAACACAGACTGAAAGTGATGTCATGGAATAAAATATCCCATTCCAATAGAAGTCAAGAGAAAGCAGACACAGCCAGACTTAAATCAGCTACAGTAAGGGTGTATACCAAAGGCAGTAGAGAAAGACCAGGAGGGTCACTCACAGCAAAGACAGGCCCCGCTACAGTAACAGCTAGAGACCTGATCACCCTACTTTCTGCAATAGACAGACCATCCAGACAGAAAATCCACAAGGAAACCAGAGTTAAACTGCACTGTAGGCCTAACAGACCTAACAGACATCTGCAGAGCACAGCACTTAACAGCTGTTCAATAAATGCACAACAACTCTTCAGCATCCTGTGGAGCATTCTTCAGGACAGAACAAATGACAGGCCACAAAGGAAGTCTTGACACATCTTTAAAAACCTGAAATCATTTTGAGTATACTTTCTGACTACAATGCTACAAACTAAACATGAATAAGGAGAATGCTCCTGTTTTATGGAAATAAAAAATCATGTATGTAATGGAATATTACAACTTAAGTCAGGAATAAATATATATGTACTCGTGTGTGTATGTACATACAGAGAGACAGAGATAGGCAGAGAAAGAAAAGACTAAAATATAGTAAAGTATTAATATTTGAGTAGTCTAGTGAAGGGTCTACAGGAATTGTTTGTATTACTCTTGCAACTTTTTAAAGTCTGGGGCTGGGGAGATAGCTCAGCATGCTCAGCACCTGCCTGGCAAGTGCAAAACCCTGACTTTGATTCCTAGTACCAAATAAATAAATAACTAAAGTCTGAAATTATGTGCAAAATAACTGAAACATTAGTTCAGTCTTAAAATATTTATTTTCCACATTAACTAGCAGTAGAATTACAAATAGTACACCTACTTTTTGAAAATAGTACGAAGTTCCACAAAAAAATTTAAACCAAATTACCATATGATCTAGCATTTACATTTCAGGAAATATAGCCAAAAGAACTGAAAGCAGGGTCTCAAAGAAGTATCTGCATACCCATGTTCACAGCAGCACAATTCACAATAGCTAAGGGGTGGAAGCAATCCAGTGTCCATCACAGATGAATGGACAAACAAAATGCAGTACACAAAACAGAGTATCTATTATTCAGCCTTAAATAACAAAAGGAAATCCTGTAACATGGTACAATATAGATGAATCTTGAGGATTCATGCCAGTCATAAAAGACAAACAATGTATAATTCTACTTATATCAGGTACCCAGAATAGACAGTCACAGAGATAGTAGGTTGAGACAGGGGTTCGTCAGGGACGGGAAGCAGAGGAAAACAGGAGCTGAGACTTAGTAAATGTACAGTTTCGCACTTGTAAGGTGAAAAACCTAGAGATCTGTTTTATACCAGTGTAACAGACTTGCAAAGTCTGACTGAAATATACTGGATGAGATTAAGAGTAGATCAGGAACTAGCAGAAGAGGTTAGTAAACTTGAGGGACAACAATAAATATACAAGATGAAAATAGGAAGAAGAAAAATAAGACTTAAAAAAAAGGGCAACAATCATAGCATTTGGTTAGCTGAAGGACAATGACCAAATGACCTAATGTGTGACTGCAGTACTAGAATAAGAGGAGAAAAGAAAACCAGAAAATCTATTTTAAGATAATGGCCACAATTTCCCTAGAACTGATGAAAAAGATAAAGCCACAGATCCAAGATGTTTTTATAAAACTCAAGAAACCTAAACTATGCCAAGGCACAGTATTATAAAAGTATGTAAAACCAGAGGTAAAGAGATAAAACTAAAGCCAGCTAGAGAAAATAGATACTTCATAGACAGAAGAGGGGAGCAATGTCTTTACAGACCTGAAAAAAACAACCTAAGGGTCTACAGCAGTGAAGGCATACTTCAAAAATAAAGTTTTAAAACAAGTTTTCAAACATACAAAAGCAGATGGAATTCATCAGCAGTATCTCAGCACTACAATAAATGTTAATGGAAGTCCATCAGATAGAAGGAAAATGACACCAGAAGGAAACCTATATTCAAGGGAACGAAGAGTTCTGAAAACGTAAGCATGACGATAAATTTAAAGCCTTTTTTTCAAGTTATTTTTCAATCCCCTTAAAAGGGTATTGACTATTTAAAGCCAAAATAATCAACGCTATGTTGTAGGGTTTACAACATATATATAATACTAAAATGTATGACCACAGCACAGTTTGGGGTACGGGAAACAAAATACTGTTACAGGCATAAAAGTATACTGCTGAAGTACACAAAGAGTGACTTTGCTCTCATTTGGGACTGTGATGAGTTAAAAATGAATACTAGCCACTACAGTACTACGAAACAAAAGCAGAGAGATACATAATAAGCCAAAAAGGGTATAAAATGGAGAGGTAAAAAAATAACCCAAAAGAAACCAAAAAGAACAGGGAGGGGGCATACAGCAAGATGACAGATTTAAACCAAACAATATCAACAATCACATTAAATGTAAATGGTCCAAATTAAAAGGAAAATTGAGCCGGGCCTGGTGGTGCATGCCTATAATTCTAGCACTCAGAAGGCTGAGGCAGGAGAATCTCTGAGAGTTCAAGACCACCTTGGGCTACATAGTGAGTTCAAAGCTAGCCTGAACTACATTGTGAGACCCTGTTTCAATAAATAAATAAACAGAAAACTGGATTAAAACCTACCTGCTATCTACCAGAAACCTACTTTAAATATAAACACAAAATAGATTAAAAAGCTGGGCATGGTGGCACATGCCTGTATTCCCAGCACTTGGGAGGCTGAGCCAAGAGGCTCATTGTGAGTTCAAGACCAGCCTGGGCTACAAAGTGAGCTCAAGGCAAGCCTGAACTGCATAGTGAGACTCTGTCTCAAAAAAAAAATTAAAAGTAAAACACACCATGCTAATACTAATCAAAGGAAAGCTGAGTATATTACCAGGGACAATGACAGAAATTTCACAATAATAAATCCAATTCATTAAGAGATCATAAAAGCCTCAATATATATGCATATGAACAGACTGAACTTCCAAAACATATGAGGCAAGAACTGAAAGAACTGCAGGAAAAAAGGCAGCGCGTTCACAATTACAGATTTTTATACCCGTCTCTCAAAAATTGATGGACTAAGCAGACAGAAATAGCAACAATGTGTAAGACATGAACTATTTGATCAACCAACTTGACCTGATTGATATTTATAGACTAGTACATGCAGTCTTTTGAAGGGCACATGCACCATTTAAAAGCACAGCATACTCAGGACTGCAAATCACTTAAAATGACAACTCACACAATGTATAGTCTTCAAACAAAGTGAAATTAAATTAAACATCAGTAACTGAAAAAATGTGAAACATCGCCACGTATTAGAAATTCCTACAGCTGGGCATGGTGGCATATGCCTCAGGAGGTTGAGACAGGAGGACTGTTGCCAGTTCAAGGCCAGCCTGGGCTACACAGTGAGTTCAAGGCCAGTCTGGACTAGATAGCTAGACCCTGTTTCAAAAGAAGAAAAAGAACAGAAAGAAACAAAGAAAGGAAGAAAAGAAAAAGAAAAGAAACTCACATATTCTAATTAACCAAAGAAGTTAAAGAAATCACAAAGGAAAAAAAAGGATTTTGAACATGAATGAAAATGAAAACATTTCAAAATTTGTGGGATGCATTCAAAATATTATTTAAAGGAATTGTTTGTGTGTTTTTTAAGACAGGGTCTCAATATGTAGCCCAGGTTGGCCCTGAATTCACAGCAATCCTACTGCCTCAGCCTCCCAAGTGCTAGGACTGTAGGTGTGTACCACCATGCCTGGTTATTTAAGAGAATTTTATAGCATTAAACACTTGCCTTAGAGGAGAATAAAGGTTTCAAATTAAGGAGCTAAATTTCCACCTTAACATACTAGTAATTTAAGGGCAAATCAAATATAAACAATAGAAAAGGAAGTAATAAAACAGAAATTAGAGAAACAGAACAGAAAATCAACAGAGAAAAACAAAAGCCGGTTCTTTAAGATCAAAAACAACTTAACCTCTATCCAGACTAAACAAGAGAAAAACACAGAAAAGACAAATTTCCAGTCAGAAATAACTATACATTTTATAGACATTAAAATTATAATAGCATACTATAAGCAATTTTATGCCAATGGATCTAACAAAATAGATGAAAAATCCCTTTAAAGATACAATGCTAACACAGTAAGAAATGAACTGAACAGCCCTTTGTGTACTAAAAAAAAAAAAATACTGGCAGGTGAAACCCTTCCCTCAAACCAGACAGGACAGCACACCCTGGTCCCAGCGGTCCAGGAGAGTGAGGCGGGGAAGTTTGAGCCCACCTGGCACAATTCTATGAGAATCTCAAAATTTTTTTAAAAGCCAGGCTTGGTGGTGCATTCCTGCAATCCGAGCAGCAGGAGGCCTGCAGCAGGGTCCAGGCTGGCCCAGGCCGTAGAGTGGGTCTGAGGCCAGCCTGAGCTGCAGTGAGTCTACAGTCACATAGCAGGGGAGATGGCACAACTGGGACCTGAGCCTGGCTTGACAGAGGGCTAAAACTTGTGCCATGTAGGTTCATTTGCTTTTGCTATCAGTAAGAGATCCTATAGTGAGTATTTTACTAAAGTAATATTATTCACGCAACAAATATCAGTACCTTCCCTGTCTTCCACATAAACTCTGAGCAGCTCCTTTCCCCTACTGGTTCTGTAGCTGGAAAGCTGCATAGTATGCGTTTTTTCTTCAACTTCCTCTCATTAACGTCAAATTTAATCAGGCTGTGATTATCAGGTAGTCTTCAACCACAGCCATTTCCTGCCCAGCTCTGACACACAGCTCAGAATGAAATCCAGCATATTTTCTTTCTCTCCTAGCACTCAAAAACTTCCTGTTCTAGGAAGCGGCCAGCTGATCTCATCTGAAAATGCACCTTCTTTTAGCAATTGTATTAGGCCAACAAGCTGGACAAAAAAAATGCAGCTGTCATGTAACATTTTCAGAATCGTATGATTCTGGTCATCAAGTGCGGATCCACACACTTGCATATTCAACATTATGTAGGGGTGGTAAACTGTGCGCTGTATGCTGCACTGAGAAGAGGATCCAGTACAGCATGAAACTTCTCAGATCTTTCAAAGGCAATCTCAATTTTAAACATTCTGTCCCATTCAAGCTGGGGTTAAGAAAAGACAGTTACCATACATGCAAAGGAGAGTCTGCAATGTTGGATCTGCGTAACTACAGACCTGGTAGAGAGGTCACTGAGATGTTTTTCACAACCAATCCTAAAATATGTTCCACAAACCAAGCACACACAGCTCTGGCAGTGTTTGGATTCTTACAGCTTAGGATGGACCATCTCAATACAGCGATGAATCAGTTGCTTAGCTGGACAGCGTGTAAACAAGAGATTTAACTGGCATTTGGAAAATAAGTATTGAATGATAAAAATGACATAAAAATGTACCAACAGGCAATCTGCTTCTGTAATTTTAGTATTTAAGTATGTGATTTCTAACTACCAATATTGGGTGGTACTCCTTTTTCCCAGCCACTTTCACATAAACTACCATTTATTTACAGATGGTCTTCAAAAATACGTTTTGTTTTGTTCTGTTTTTCTCCAGGCTGGCCTCCAACTCACTGTGATCCTCCTTTTTCATCTTCCTTAGGGCTGGGACTACAGGTCTGGGTCTCCTGTGAAGTCTTATCTTCCCCACTAAACAGACAAGAAATCGATGCTGAAAGAGTCACTGTGGGAAAGTCACACAACCCGACAACACTCTAACCTCCTGTGTCTAGCAGGGTGTGACAGCCCGCGCCGGCTGCCACACCATTTCCTTACCTGTTTAGTAAAGAGGGTAATACTTCAACCGAGAAGTACTATATTATAAGTTATATATTTATGGTAGTATGTTATATAGTATTACATAGCATTATATACTACAATATAGTATAAACTCAGCCCTTGGGAGGATGAGGCAGGAGAATCACAGCCTCATCCTCCCAAGGGCTGTCTCAAAAGCCAAACAAATCTGTGTCTACACTTTAAATTATCTTTCAACAAAACCACAGATGCTACAGTACTCTTTTGGTATATACTATATTATCACCATTTGTTCAAATACCTACCCCTGGCCCTAAACAGAATCTCAAAGAGGAGAGTGACTTCATCCCTACATCTTCAGCAACATTAAACAGTGCCTGTCATAAAATGATCAGAAGGTATTATTACACTGGCACAGTATCAGGTTCAGTTTATGGTTTTGCAGTATTATTTTCACCCATTTGTCTCTTTCTACCAGTCTCTAAGTTTTACTGTGCAGTGGCAAAGCATAATGGCACAGAACATAGGCTCTGGACTCAAGCTGGCTGGATATGCATCTATTATAGACAGCTGAGTTAGGTAGAAATATTCTAGGCAATCAGACAGGGCTAGGCCCTCCAGGGAGTCAATGCAGAAGATCAGAACAAAACACAACTGTGGCTGGAGGCACATCTGAAGATTAAAATCACAATGGCCGGTTTTATAAATTTCCCGAAGGGATAAATGGTAGCTTGAGGTTATCCTGACCACCCCTTTGAGATTTCCAGTATAAATAAACCATTAGCTCATTAGGGGTGGCCCTCCTCTCCCACCCACAAAGACTTCTAAGACTGAAGACCAAGACTATAGATTACCCTTCAAGGTTAATGATGTCATCCACATACACTTGCTATGTGTCCTGTTCCCACACTGGATCAGTATTACTTAGCAACTATACTAGTAATCTTATCAGTTGGTTTGTCTCAGGTTGTACCTGCCTACCAATTTTATGCTATAAAACTTTCTTTGAGAAGTGGGCTCATTGGCAACCCATTCAGAACTCCTGTCTTTCAGGAGCTACTCCTAGTCACCATTCCTTTTCCTCAATAAACGTTCCTTAGAGTTCATTCTTTGACCTTGGAGCACAAGAACTCGGGTAAGAGAGACATCTAGCAAGCTGGGAGTTATGTTTACTTCCCCTGTGTCATCTGGAGGTCCTGTATCAAATCCACCAAATAATTAACACTGAAATCAGGAACAAATTAGTTAACATGAATCTTCCTTAATTCACCTACAAAACATGACGGACAGAAATCACTGCATCCACTTCACAAGACTAGGGTTGAATAAGCTAACACTTCTCACTATTTTCTGATTGTTCTTTTCTCGTTTGTTTTTTGAGGCAGGGTCTTGGTATGTAGTTCAGACTGGTCTTAAACTCACTTTGTAGCTCAGGCTGGCCTGAAACTCTCTCTCGCCTCAGCCTGCGGACTGTAATTATTACAGGTGTGCACCACTATGCTTGGCTTCTCGTTTCTGACACACCACCAAGTCACTGTGGCTCAGTCTAGAGACCTTTGCTTCATTACGAATTTCTTGCAACTTTGCAATGGATGAGCCAAAAAGGTCCTGGAATTTTAGGGCCACCTTATCCAATGCCAATTGGAGCTCAGAAAAGCTAACTTTGGAGGTTTGAGCTGGAAGCGGGACGGCAGAGCGTCCCCACTGAACTGTGCTCGATCTGCTTATCATCACGATCCGTAAGGCATGAGGAGGCGCACAAAGACACTCCCCGACTCACTAACACCCAAACCAACCCCACCTGAGGTGTGTGCACAGCCAGCCTGTGAGGGAGGCGGGCGACTTCCAGTACGGAATGTTTTCCTGGAACCACCTCATTTGGGTCCCAGACATGGCTCATTCTCTCCAGCACTACCCAGCCCTTTCCTCTGGAATATGGACGTTGAGCTACAACAAACGACAAGGCATGCCCATTTCCTTCCCTTAAAATTAGCTCACTGTATTCTCGATACAAGCTAGGACCTTTTTGTGTGTTTTGTTTTGTTACTTGAGTTAGGGTCTACTAGACTGGCCTCAAACTCCTGGCAATCTTCCTGTCTCAGTCTCTTCGAGGGCTGGGATCAAAGGTGTGTACCACCAAACCTGGCTCAGGTTAGGCATTTTCAATTGTTATGGTGTTTTACAGCTCTTTGGGCTGAAGGGCACAGTCTCCAAATTCTCAGTTTTCTTTTCAATATTAAAATGCCATAAGAAAAAAAAAAAAAAGGCCAGTTGCTGGAAACACAACTTGCACAAAAACACCTAATGCCAAGCTCCAATACTAAGTCCACAGCCCACGTCCCACAGAAAGAAACATGCTTAGAAATGCTGGGTGATGGCAAACCCCAAACTCCAAACCCGAAGTATCCCACCTGAAGTCACCTCAAGTTAAGCACGCTGCCCCACTGGAAGCGGCGCTCACAGTGCCGCCTCCGCCCCGGCGCAGGTTCGCGCCACGCGGGGCGCCCCCCTGGCCCGGCCCGACTGGACCCCGGCCCCGAGCGGCCGCGGCAGCTCCGCCCCGCGCCGTGAACTTGTGCCGGGCGCCCGCCGGGAGCCCGCGCGGCAGGACAATGAGGACCAGGCTGTCACCGGCGGCCGGGACCCAAGCCGCGCACGGCCTCCGCGACCCTGCACCCTCGGCCCGGAGGAGGCGGCGCCCGCGGAGCCTGCACGGCGCAGGGCCGGGCCGCAGGTGCCGAGGGGGTCGCGGCGGCGGGGCGACGCACGGGAAGCCCAGCGCCCACCTCCGCCCTTCTCGGGCGCCCACCTCCGCCCTCCGCGGCCGCCGCCGCCGCCGCCATGCACACCCACCCCGGGGCGCCTACCTGGGAGCGGGCGCCGCGCCGCTAGGAGGCGGCTGGGTGCGCGGGAGAAGCCGCCGCCGGACCGAAAAGCCACAGGGAGGTTGCGGAGGGCGCGCTCCCTCCACGGCGTCGCCCCGCCCCCGCCGCAGGAGCCTGCGCCCCAGCCAGCAGTCTGCGCGCGCGGGCGGGCGGGCCGAGGGGGCGGGGCGGGACCTAGGGGGCGGGGCTGGGGCGAGCCGTTCTGATTAGCATCTATGCTCCCAATAGGACCACAGAAGCTCTGGGCTCAGTTTAGACTGACTTTCTTTCCAACCCGTAGCAGTTAGAGGCGGGCCCAGTGCGCTCTTTACTGCCGCCTTCTCGTTGAACTCGAAAGTAAGGAAAGGTCGGTTGGTTTGAACTGGCAGCCAAACGGTCCAATGATCATCGGGAAAGAGGCCTCTGAACTCAGATTGGCGTCCTCTCCTCCAATGGAGTAGGCCCAGGAGCGAAGAGATCTGGCCCCGGATGTGGGCGTAACTTTGGGTATTGCTGGGAGAACGTCTACCGCGGCGGTTGGAGAGGCGGAACTGAATATTATTCTTAATTCTCATGTGACGGGCTCTGGATTGAATGGGGGTAAAAGTGTGGCAGGCAAGGATCCAAACTGGCGAATTCCCTCATCTTCGCGACCCTCCCCGCTCTCCGGCCGGCGGTGCTGCCAGGTGAGTCGTGGCGGGCCTCCCGCGGGCCGCGGGGGCCGGGCCGCGGATGCCTTGACTCCCGCCCGGGCCGCGCCGCGGGGAACCGGAAGGTCCGCGTGTGCACACGGAGGCCGGGGAGAGTACAGGGACGTCCGCAAGCCGGGGATCAGCGGGCTGCAAGTCGGCCGCGTGGTGAGCTGGACGCTGGCCCCGGGGTGTGGAGCTGGCCATCCCGGCCGTGCAGGGCTCGCGGGGCGCAGGGGGTGCGGCCGGCGTCTGAGCCGCAGCGGCCAGGGGCTCCGGAGGGGACCGTGAGCGCGTGTTCGCTTTGGAGTGCGCGCGTGACTTTCCCTTAAGGAGAAAGAAAGTGGCAGAAACAAACAGGCACGGCTTTTTAAATTGACGAGGGTGAAAAGCAGATTTGCGAGGCGTGCGTCGGCGCTGTAGCTCAGCACACAGGCCTCAGGCACTGTTTCCGTCCGAGCTGGAGCTGCCCCGGGCACAGGGGCTTCCTGCGAGTGCGCGGGCAATTTGTGGCAGCCCACGCGACAAAGCGGCGGCCGCTGCAAGGTTGTGCCCTTTGCATCCTTTCGCCTCCGGCCTTCGGCCTGGTTAAGGTAGCCACCTGGCCAGTGGGAAAAGCCTTTGTGAGCAAGAAGACGAAGCTTGCCATCCCGTGACAGCAAAGTTAGGTTGAAGTACGTGCATGGTCTGCCTTGGGCCAGATTGGAGACGCGATCTGAGCCAGTTCCTTTACTTGTGATTCGGCGCTGGTCTCTGCCTCTCCTCCCGAATTCACTCGCGCCCCGTAACAAAGGGGAGCGGCAGAGCAGGCGCCTTCCGGGCAGTGCGAGGCGGCCGCCGGCCCGCGCAGGAGCCAAAGGGAAAGGGAGGCCGGACGCACTCACCCGCGCCCGCCTCTCCACGCCCGCGCCCTGGGTGCGGGTGCTGCGGGGTACATCAGAGTCCTTCTAAAACACGCGTGAGCACGGACTCACCTGCCAGGTCTTTGCTTTTCCTTGTTCCTTCCCTTTTGGTACCTTTTCTCCCGTTCTCCTGCCCCCCCCCCCCACCTTCTTATCTCTTTCCGGCAGGTGTTCTCCCGCATCGCCAGTCTGTCGTTCCCCAGGGGCATATTTCCCCCAGCGGGATCACACTGTACTGGTTCCTCTTTCCTAAAAATGTCAGAAGGTCGCTTTCTCAGCCTGGGTGTCTTATCTTTCATCTTCTTTCTCCAAATAGCTCAAAGGACTGAGATGTTCCCAGCTGTTTTCATTTTCTTACCTTCTGTTAAGGCTTCGCCAACCTGAGAACCTGAGAGCAGCTTGGCTGTCCCTTTGCACTCTACCTGCCCTGATTGCAGGTGGCCCCAGGACGGGGTCCAGCACCCTGACTTAATGAAGAACCACACTGTAAGCATGTGTGTGAAGACAAAATGCAGTAAATGTCTGTATCTCAGCTGTCATAAATGAACGCAGACCCAACCACAGTTCCAGGGTTCTAACTACTAGAGCTGAATGCTTTTAGTACTGAAAAAGATGAAAGAGGAACTATTCTGGAAAGGAACAGTGGAGTAGCTGTGAGGCCTTCCAGATATTACTACATATCTTAAATCAGTGGTGAGTTGTGTGCTTTTACTGCAAAGTGAAAGTATAGATCAGTGGAACAAAACAGCAATGAGCTGATTATGAATAATTTACCATCAAATACTTACAAAATGCATCAGGTTTTTAGGTTGTGTATTTTAACAGGAAAATACCTGAGAAATAAAAATTTTCAGATGCATAAAATAAACAGAAATTTGTTATCAGTATCTTCTATATTATTCAGCCCAGTGACCTCTTCACAATCTTAATTCTGTTTGATGATTGCTTAATGTTCTTGCAGCTTTTACTAACCATTCCCACTGTATAAAACCTTTTTTCTTACCGGACATAGTGACCTGTGATCCCAGCATGTGAGAGGCTGAGGCAGGAGGATCACTCTGAGTTTGAGGCCACAGTGCAATCTGAACTACATAATCAACTGTCTCCAAAAGAAAAAAAAAAAAAACGTTCTTCTCAGCTAGATACTACCTCTGCCTCTCTTACTGCTTTGAGCTCAGACACTTTATCTTAGCGCCCTTGAAATGGGATGAACAACTGAAGCTTTGAAATGTGTAGAACCAGGAATGAAGTCGTGAGTGCCTGGACTGCAGCGCTGAGAAGGGACAGACACTCCTTGAGACCTCATCCACAGAGCTCCCCCTTAAGACATGGGCTGTGAGAACTGATGGCCCTATTGGCAATTGGTGCTCCAGGGTTTAGAAGTTTTTAAAGGAAGAATGATGCGATGTTTTCAAAGTAGAAAGTCTTAAATGGGAAAGGAGTCAACTTTGTTCGCTAGGACTGGCAGTAATTTTTTTCTGGTATTCAAACAATCTTGACTTTCCCCCTTCCTAGGGTGCCTTTCCCTTTCCGGCCCTGCAGCGGCCTCTTCCAGCTGTGTAAATGAGAATGTCCCTGGCCCAGAGAGTGCTGCTCACCTGGCTCTTCACACTGCTCTTCTTGATCATGCTGGTGCTGAAACTGGATGAGAAGGCACCGTGGAACTGGTTCCTCATATTCATTCCAGTCTGGATATTCGATACCATCCTTCTCGTCATGCTGATCGTGAAAATGGCCGGGCGGTGCAAGTCTGGCTTTGACCCTCGCCATGGATCACACAATATTAAGAAAAAAGCCTGGTACCTTGTTGCAATGTTACTGAAGCTAGCCTTCTGCTTGGCACTCTGCGCGAGACTGGAGCGGTTCACCACCGTGAACCTATGCTACATCTTCACCCCGCTGTGGGCCTTACTGGCAGGGGCACTAGCAGAGCTTGGGTATAACGTCTTCTCTGTGGGAGACTGACTTCTGAGTACAGGATGCCATCTCAGATCTGCTGCTCCGCAGCAAGCAATGCTTAAAATGCTCTGGACCTTCAGGGTGAGCTGCTGGCAGGCCTGAGACCCGGGAAAGTACCAAACGCAGTGTTCTCCTGATTCCATGAAACGCAGCTGGTAAATCATGGGCTTCTAATGAACCCACAGTTGAGTGACTCAGTGTTTGAGTTACTGATACCTTTATTATCCCTATGTAAATAAAGTTTGTTTTTGACTTTATTTTTCCACGTGACTTGGATAATCTTTTGGATATGGTCAACATTTTTTAATTTTTATTTTTATTAGTACATTCACAATACATGACTATATGCACTGTGGTGAGCTGGTACATAGACATATTCCCCCTGTGTGTGCTCAACATCTAAAGTAAACAAAGCCCCTAAACTAGCCACATCTGGTGGCAAATCCATGTCATCTCAGTATGTGGGAGGCTGAGGCAAGGGAATCTTAGCAAATTTGAGGTCATCTCTTGGCCTTACATTAAGTTCAAGGCCAGCATGAACTACAGGGCAAGACCATATCTCATTAGAATAAAAGTTCATATTTGGATAGAAGTTTGATATATCATGGCTCTGTTAATGACCAAAGTAAATGGCTATTTATGCTTGTAAATTATGAAGGGAAAAACTTAGTCACTGGAGTAATTAGAAAGAATCTGAATGTGATGGGTTTTCTCTGTGCAAAGTTCACTGTTACCACTATATTCTGTCTGGGACAGATGGGGGGGGGCATGTTGGTGCATAAGCTTGCCTGTGCCTCAAGCAGGGGCCTGCATCCTCATTCTGTCAGAGCAGCCCCAGGTCATGCCTGTCCGCCTAGGGTCCCCGAGGGTTAGTGCCCCATTCACTCCTAGAGGCGTCCCGGTCACCCATCACCCTGACAGGCACTACATCAGCCCCACAGAAGCAGAGGTGGCAGCACTTACAAAATGCCGAAAGGGGATTGTAACCAAAGCAGCAGGGCTGTTCCTCCCTTTTGTGTAGTGCTCACTTGTAGCTCTGTGAGAAATCTGAGGTGACACTGTGATTTTACAAGGTCTAACATCTCGATTTTTGGCTGCTAATACATTATTTTAATACAGAATTTTGGACTTCTTTACAAACACGTAAGTTTCAAGCACCACAAATTAAGACAGCTTAAATTCTTGTTCAGCTTTTGAAACTTAAGAACTAAGCTAAATAAATAAAAATCAATTGCAAATATTTTTCCATTTTATGACTGTATTTTGGTTTTCTAAAAATAGAACTGCAAATAATATCTGCAACTTTTCTAGGTGTGAACAGATATTCCTAATTCAGTGAGAGATCCAAGCTGTTTGGTCTCTGGAATCTTAAATAAATTCAAAGTAAACTTTCATCTCTGTAGTCCAGATGGAAGTATTCATGCAGGGATTAGCTACAGTAAACCCTCAGGGGCAATGAGAGGTACAGCACCACATGTGAACAGCCGGGACGTGGCCAGTAGGACGCTTCTGTCAAGGGACACGGGACATAGGGTTTTGTTTCAATACTCAGCCCTTGTGACAGAGAAAGCAGCCGTAGACCATGGCTGTGTTGCAATAAAATTTTATGCACATGAAATTTAAATTTCGTCCATTCTTATATCACACAATATTCTTTTGATTTTTTGCTTCAACCATTTAAAATTATAAAAACTGTTCTTGCCTTACAGGCCACACAAAAGCAGGTGGTGGGCTAGATGGGGTTGTGGGCAGTAGTTTGTTGATCCCTCAACTACTAAAACGGAAAACAAGCAAAATCAAAAATCTCTGAGATTGCTAAGATAAAGCAGCTCTCTTCCTCCCTTAAACAATTCTCCCAACAAAGAAATTGCCTGGGAATTATATGTAAAAGGCAATAGAGTAACCAACCTGTTTACACAAGAGCATCAATTTTAAGGAAAGATGAAGAGCTGGAAGAAAGAACAGTTAATTTGATATTCTACTATGCTAAAGCCCAAAGTGAGGGATCACCACTGTGTACCCCGGTCATAGTACATTTAAAAAGTAATCAAAGACATTAGAGACAGAACCATGCTTACAAGTAGAAAAAACAGTACATAAACAATTAGTATTGGGGGGAATGCCTTTGTACATTTGGCTTTAGTTAGAGGGTACTTCCTTTATGATACAGAGATTTGCTAATGGAGTTTTAAGATAAACACACCATGCCCTCCAGAAAGAAATGGAAACATCAAAACTACTGAGGTGGTTACTTTGAGGATAGTGCATATATGTAATTTACTGACATAATACTTCTCTGGTTTGAACCGCAGATGTTATAATTTTTTGAGTAAAAACAACTTGTGAACCAAATAACTTTCTGTAAAACTTGAAGTATGACGAGAAAAGTCAGGCATGGTGGTGTATGCCTGTAATCCCAGCACTCAGGAGGTTGAGGCAGGAGGATCACCGTGAGTTCCAGTACAGCCTGGGCTACATAAATGAGTTCAAAGCCAGCCTCCACTACATAGACTCTGCCCCAAAAAAGAGAAAAAGATGTTCAAAGGATCCACAACTGAGTAACGTTCCCTGAACATAAAGGTGCTATACAGCGGCCTCCGCCTATACAAAATGTGAACATAGACTTGCTTGAAAATGGGAAGTCTTAAGGCCCCAAGCAAAACACACATGGCGTGGAGAACTAAAGCACTTCCTAGGATACAGCTGACTGCAGTTGTTAACCTTACAAAACACATTTTTTGGTCTTCTGAGACAGGGTCTCAGTATGCAGTTATTTCCCACTTAGCTTTTCCACGGTGCAGCAGATAGGACGGACAAACAGCAAAAGAGAACAGAGTCCTCAGGGCAGGCATTTGCCTAAGCTCCCGAGGCGTCAGGAAAGAAACATTCCTAAAAAGAAGATCATCAGAGTGCTTTAGCACTGTACTGAGGAACAAGAGGCCACAGTGAAGTGGCCTGTACTGCGGATTGGCAGTTTCTGCAGAGTAAGCAACACTTACTCTAAGGAGAGTATTACGGGTGTCCTTTACCCCATGACAAAACTAACGGCAGAACAGCAGTGACATGATAGAACTAGCAGGGAGTATTCCTGTGTTACAAGGAGAAGCTAGAGCCCAGGAAAATGAAATTAGCTCATGGTTTCTGAAAAGTGAAAGAATATGACTCAATGTGGTTTCTACAAATTGATCTCCTATAGAAAGTGGGGAGAAAATGCATCAGTGCAAGGTGCTTGGTGTGGTGGCACACGCCTGTGATCCCAGCACCCCGGAGGCTGAGGCAGGAGGGTTAGTGCAGGTTTGAGGCGAGCCTGGGCTATCGTGAATCCTAGTCCAGCTTTTACAAGAGATGTCTTACTCTGAGTTTGCTTGCCCTGTGTTCATCATCCAACCATAGAAGTACTCATTGGGCTGTTCCTACGAAGCACCATTGTTAATACACACAGCCACTGCCATAATGCACACGCATCAGGTAGGTGGTCCGTGACACGATTCTAAATCGCTAACCCTGGGCAAACCAGTGAATGAGGAAGTTTTTTAAATGCCCACCATACCGTGCCTTGACCCTCATCAAGCTTTTTCCTCTTCTCATGTTCCATCTTCTGTCCAGAATTCAAGGGAAGAATACACACAGGACATAGTAATCAATGAAATGGCTAGCGTGACTGCATGCAGCTTTTTCAACTATTGACTTTTAATTCCAGAAGCAGAAGCTAGTTTGTCATGTGTAACAAGCCAAACAATATGCTAAACATTCAGCTTGTTCTCTCATTTACTTTTCACCAATTAACAGAATAGGCATTACCTTCCCATTTACAGAGGAGAAAAATACTCAGTGCAGTAATTTCTCAAGATTGTGTATTATGGACATTCTTGTATTAAACAACTGCAGTGTTACAATGGACTCAGTCTAAAACGCCATGAGCGACTCTAGGATTGAAAATTTGCCATCTTTGTGTCCTTGTCCCACTCGTACAACAGAACACTAGGTGAACGAGCCAGTATGTTATCATTGTACTTCAGTATTTCCAATTTTTGAGTATCAGGAAAACCACACAAAATTGTACAGAACAAGTGGAAGCTTAAACAAGCTAATTCTTTCTGATAATCAGACTTTACCAGTTAAGACAGACATTTGAATTCTGCCTCAGGCTATGAACTATAAAGGGACTACTTACACAGTATGTACCATTTTAATCATGTGGGACATTGTTAAAAATTTGGAATAACTGTTTCTGCAGAAAAGCTAGTCAAATAAAAAATGCCAGGGTTTCTAGTTTTGTTTATACCTCCTCTTTCCAAACTGCCCAATGATCCTAGACACCTAATAGTTATCTTCTTAAAGTTTATCCACAGAACTAGTTACAAGATAGAAACTTGGTTTATGGATGTGCCTACTGGTCTAATTTTATCTGCCTTTCTTTCTGTTGCAATCTTACAGTTACATTATGACGTCTAGGACTGGCTTTTTAAGTTCTAGCAAACTCTGTCTTCCGATCCCTGTTAATTTTGCTTCTTGAAGTACTTAACACCAAGTATACTACAGTTTAGAAGTTGGGGGTGAAAAGCAGTAAAGAAAATTGCTAACTTGGAGCTGAACTTGGAGCATAAGCAAAGAGGCCAAGGGGCAGAGAACTGGCCCCAACAACTGCCAGGCACAGGCACAGCCGGGATGGAGTATTCCCAAATTTGTAACATCCGTGCAGGAAATGTGTAGTTGGCTCTCCATACCCACAGCTTCTTCATTTTTCTGAAATATAAAATACTGAACCGTAGAGAGCTTCCTTCTTGTTATTATTCCCTAAGTAATACAGAACGGCTCATATTGTAGTAGATATTAAAAGTAATCTAGTGACTTAAGTGTACACAGGATGCGCAGGATTATATGGAAATACTGTGCCATTTTATGTAAGACTTAAACAGCCACAGATTTAAGTATCCAAAGAGGATCTCCAGGGGATACCTATGCATATGACTGCAAGCTGTCATCTGGTAAAGCTGAAAATTGGACACATGAAGTGACACCTTGTAGTACAAGAGTCTAAAAAGGAAGTTATGAAGGCTTTTCAGGGCTATGCTAGGCATTTGTCCTTTGTCTTTTAGGAAAGGAGCCACTATGGAATTTTCCTGAACAGGTAACAATCGTGTCCTCTGAGCTGAATGTGATGGTAGGCTGAGGCAGGAGGATCATGTGTTCAAGTCTTACCTGGGAAACTTAATGAGACCCTATCTCAAAATAAAGAGAGCTAGGAGGTAGCTCAGTAGAAAAGACCCTAGGCTGGCATGGTGGTGCATACCTGTAATCCCAGCACTCGGGAGGCTGAGGCAGGAAGACTGTTTTGAGTTCAAGGCCAGCCTGGGCTACAGCGTGAGTTCAAGGCAAACCTGAACTGGATAGTGAAATCCTGTCTCAAAACTCAAAAGGACAAAAAAAGAAAAGACCCTCAATTCCATCCCTAGCACTACAAAAAAAAAAAAAAAGGAGAGAGAAAACTTAAGTGAGAAACTAAAACCAGAAGGTCCTGAAGATAACTACAGGGCACAGTGCAGAGTTCTAAAGACCATGGGACTTTCTTCAATAGCAGTAGGAAGGCCAAAAAGAAAAAAGAAAAAAGCAGAAACAAGAACCAGAACATGTCATCAAGAGTTCTAAGGAATGGGGCTGGGGATATAGCTCAGTGGAATAAGCGCCTGCCTAGCAAGCTCAGGATCCTGAGTTCGATCCCCAGTACCGCAAAAAAAACAAACAAACAAAAAAAAAGAGTTCTAAGGAATGAAGGTTGCTAAGTGCTGTAAAGATTAAACAGAAGCTTAATCTGCCAACTGATCCGGCCAGTTGAAAGGTGACCTTTGAGAAAACCATCTCAACTCTGTGTTAAAAATGAAGTGAACCCAAAGATTTTCAAGAATTTAAGAAGAAAGTTAGAACACAGGCATTAACAAAAACCAGGCAGGCTCCACAAAAATGTTTTGACAACAAACTTCATGTAAAAATCTGGTTTCCTCAAAAGAAATCAGTAAAAAATATAAAAAGAAAATTTTCTCAGGGGTGGGAGTCAGACTGCCAAGTACATTTTCAACACTGTCATGCAAATTATTTGTGATTATATTGGCTTGCTTCTGTCTTCATAGTCGTTAATAGTAATGAACTTTATATAGAGTAGTACACTGTTTCTGGTTTGGTTTGGTTTGGTTTTTTGAGACAGGGTCTCACACTGTATATAATTCAGGCAGGCCTTGAACTCACTATGTAGCCCAAGCCTCAAACTCGCACAGATCTTCCTACCTCAGCCTCCCAAGTGCTGGGATTACATGTGTGCACCACGATGCCCAGCCTTTAATATTTTAGAAACATAGATACATAAATTCTAAATTTCAAAGGGTTATCAAAGGATCCAGAGTGCTTGTTATTTTAACAGTGGGGGGTCTTAGTAGGCAGATCACAGTGCTAGAACATACAGGCAGTATGTTTTACTTTTAATTTCTAGTTCACATAAACTCTCTGTGCCTAAATTTTGTTCTGTTCTCAGCTCATTCACATTCCATATGGGTCTTAAGTCCAGGAAGAGCCAGAAAGGAAGACAACCCGAAATGCAAGATGCTCTCCCCGCTCTCCCGGTGGAAAAAGTACATATGGCTGTTAGTGTTGTCTGCTTGAAATTAAATGCAGTCATTTTCATCCTCAGTCTGCAGCAGATTACAGAAAGTACTGAAAAGGAAGCCAGGAGAGAAGATGAAGGACGTACAGTGCTTTAGTGGTGGACTGAGTTATCTGAAGTGTCCCGCTGGTGCCAAAGGTAAAAAGACTGTGGTTATCAATCTTTGTATTTATTGAAAAGTGGAATACAAGGAAACTACCTTTCAGACTCCAAAAACAAATCTTCACCTCTGCCAAATGCAAAATGAATTTTGAGACAGGTATTTTACATGACAGTAAATGTGTTCAAAAAATATAACTGAAGGGAACAAAGCAGTGCTAATTTATTATTTACAAAAATCTTACCTGCCATAGTATTTAGGGAAAACCTGTTTTACTGAACATTACTGAAATACCTTAAAGACGAACCTAACCATAACCTCAACGACACCCTCATGCCTGGACATAAACTCACACCCGCAGAAACACACACACACACACACACACACACACATACACACACACACCCATGCCTGGACATAAACTCACACCCGCAGAAACACACACACACACACACACAGAGTTGTGCTACATCAACCTCATCTTTATTTACGGTCAACCTTCTTGGTGACAAGATAATGAATATATGGCTTTAGAAAGTTTGCAACTGAATATACAAATGCTTAGTTCTTTTGCTAGCTAACCAGCTAACCTGAGTATGGAATATATATTATTTAGGTAGCTAACAGGTACACACAAAAGTAGGAACAACGTAATTGCCTTAACATTCCACTGAGGTACCTAAGTTTTTATGTAAAGGGCTATATATCCACTTAATAATTTATATAACAATGTATTCTATATAGCACATGACCATATAGAAACTGTTTCTTAAGTGCTTTATTCTGGTCCAAGATATTAGAAGTAAAAGCAAAAATCTTCTATTCAGATAAAGAACTGGAATGTACTAAGAAACCACTAATATGATGCAATACTAAAATGGAAATTTATGTGTGACAAAGTTGTCAAGAAGTTCTCAGACTGACCTGAAGAGGATTTAAAAATTATACACTGTATCCATAAGACAAGGAACATAAGCTTTATTGAAGGTGAATTGATTTACTGTTCCCAATGATTTAGGTATACTTCACTTGCAGAGATTTAAGCATTTTAGAAAACAAATTTTTGTAAGTTTAACTATAGGTTATATCAGAAAGTACATCTGAAAACCACTATAGTTGTTTTAGATATACATTCCTTCAAGTTAAATGCTTAAGGCTCATCTATTTCCGAGAGTTACCCTAAAGAAACTTTCTTACAGTGTGACCTCAGTGCATTTATGTGTAAGTTACTGGAAAAGTGAAAATAAAAACATACCTTCTTAAATATATCACCTTTCAATTTTAAAAGATCAAAAATATTTTAACCACATCCCCTTCCTATTTCTCAATTCTGATTTGTTGAGAACTTTATATCCCAAAGAAGATACAAATCCCTAAATTTAACTTAACAAAGCAGATCAAATAGGTAGGGAGGAGCGTAAGACAGTGACATATAAAACATTATAATGATTTAGACTGCCTGTGCTGTAAACATATCTTTTCCTGTCATAGTTGCCCACCTTTTTATTAAAATGGGGGCCAAAACAGACACCAGTGTTGCTGTTCATTTGTATTTGTTGTGGTGACGTGCCTCTTTCCAAATGGCTTCTAACTAGAATTGAGTTTTGATGGGTACCACAAATGAGGCCAGAACAGAAAATACTGAATGTAGCACAGAGAACTGCAACTGAAAGTTATCGACCAAAGTATGGCCTGCAATAACAGAAGAACCAACGAATAGGTTTGCGATGAGCAGAGTTCCTTACACCCGTGCATACATCAAAGACTTGTTTGACTTTTAATTACAGAAGTGGAAGCACTCTGAAATATTGCTGACCCCATCATTAAAGAGATAGGTTCTACTCATCTTTAGGCACTGGCAATTCTGTTTGCTACGACATCTACCTTCTGGAGTCTTTATAAAAGGAAGTACGCCAAGTTGTTTTCCTTGCTAGGGTACGGAGGGGATCCTGAGAAAGACGAGGTAACACAGTGTTCGTTAGTTATAGCTCTGTACATGGCAGTCAAGTCATTGCCCTTATTTTATGGTTTATTTTTGCCACATTTTTCCCATTCTGCAAGAAAAATTTAGAAGAGGATTTTAATTGTTCACAATTAAGCTGTCAATAACTAAAGATTTTTTACTCAGCTATAATCAAGTATAGCACAGGTGCTTATTAGTAAGAAAACTTTCTACTTGTTCCATGTACAACAAAGAAAATTTGTTACAGCTAAGTAATCTTGGCAACATATCTTCATTAATTAGAAGGGTTAGATACTGTTAATATATCTGTTTTGTCCCAACTTCCTAAAATTTTTTCTATTACCTAAGCTGCTTTCTTAATGTTGAATATAAATATTTTAAAATGTATTCCGGGAAATAGGGCTAAGAAGTTTCACATATCTGTCTTGAATTATTCAGCAACTTAAGAAATTGTGCAAAATAGGATATACATATATACATTCCCACACACGCGCACACACACACACGCACACACACACATGCTATCATAACTAATCTGGGATTTTAAATGCTTGCACAGTGTGGAGAATCTTTACTAGACTTGAACATGTACATGTGCACTCTATTACCATTCTAAAGGGATAGGCCAGCATAGAGAAACACAATGTATCAACAAGTGATTTAACTGAATTGTCAGTTTGTCTTTGCAGACTGAACAGAAAACATATTTATTATTATGAACCTTTATTAAGTGGCTCACATTTCAATATAAATCACACTAAAAAGATTTTTTAAAGCTATTTACACTACAGTGCTGACACATTTAAAATGAAAAAAATTGGTATAAATAAGCTCTATGGAAAAGCTTTAAATTGTCAAAAAAATTCTGGCTCATATTACAAAATATATATATGTTAATGTCAGCTTGCTTCTAAAACCTACAACTCCAACTCAAATGATTTTTTTGGAGACTCCTTTTTGTTTAGACCTGCAGTGTTTATAGTGCATCTGGCCCTAAGTGCTTGAAACTTCACAGTTATGGACAGGCACTGAGGAATGTTACAAAGCTACTTCATCTATATTTTGTAACAGACTTGAGAGCAAGTCCTTTGCTTGCTTTCAGAATTCATGAATCTTTATTACATTATTAATTCTTTAAAAAAATTTTAAATGCTCTGTACAAATTTAGCACAAAATGTCATCATCTTTTCTATCTTGATTTGAGTGTACTGAACTATGCTGCCTTGTATCAACTACACTTAGGAGACTTCCAGGACACAATTCTTCCTTTATTTCTTTGCTGCTATTTTCAAAGTTAGAATCCACATCAATCTTGATTTCTGTAAACTGAACATGATCCAATTTTGCTTTAATATTCTTCCCATCCATATTATTCGGTGCTCTCATCTTTTCAGGAATATTAATATTCACAGGTTCTTCCTTGATCCTTACAGATGCATGAGGTTCATGTTTAATCTGCGGTAACTCATATTTAGAATGAAGTTTGTCCGAAAACACAGAATCCAAGGAGGTTTTCCGTACAGCACATATCCTGTTGTCCGTGTGAGGACCAAGAATGAATGACGTGGAATCTGGTGATGCCCCTCTTTCATGAGCAGCTGTACTTGGAGTAACATCCTCCTTTGAGTGATACAATTTGAGCCGAACATGCCATGCTAAACTGCATACCGCGGAAACTGTCTTGAACTGGTGAACAACATTCCTTGGAATAAAGTAAATGTCGTTGTCATACAGCTGCACCCTGGCGTAGCGGATGCCTTCCCTCCTTAGTTGATTAAGTTTTGCATCATCAACCCACTGGACACACTGAACAAGGAAAAAGGAATGCACATAAGTATTTCTCATAACAACATCTAAACTAAAGACAATGATTATCTGAACTATACCTGGGACAGTGGAGGTTCATGCAAATCCAACTGCATTCGTTGCACTATTTCTAAGAAGTCTTCAGCATGAAAACAAATTACGTCTTTGGTTATTCGGGGTTGATCAGGCCTAAAACAAAAAAAAGAAATCTGACAATAAAGAATCTGCCATTAAAGTTTCACTGTGCTATGCGCCTTTAATAAATTTAAAAGCAAAAATAGTTGATAGTCAATAAAGTCTCTTGAAAATAAGGTTAAATTGTAACTGGAAGACCACTCTCCATATTTAAACACGGGGTTGACACTACGAGTTTCAACTTAAACATAGATTAAAAACAATTCACTCATTTTGCTGTAGTTACTGATCACAAGCTTTTGAAAAATGAAAATGATCTGTATCAGTGAATTAAACAAATGAAAAATACTTTCACTTGAAAATTGAGATCAGTCTTCAGATAAACTAAGCACAAACACACATCCACTTCATGCTCCCACCTAGAAGTGGACTGTGGTTGTTGTATCCATGTCCTCCAGAGCGTGCTGTGTTGAGGGCTTGGCCAGCGCCCTGCACCCCAGGAATGTACGCATGACTGGAGCGCGAGGGCTCCAGCTTCACCGCTGACAGCACTGGCGCTCACTGACTCATTACTCATTACTGGGAGGCGATGGGCGCACGAGCTGTGGCCTGGTGGAAGGGAGAAGAGCACAGAGGCAGGCTGTGGGGATGGTCCTGGGCCGTGGCCCCTTCTGGATCTCTTGCTCTTGGCTCCTTTGCTACCACGAGGTGAGCAGCTCCCCTCCACTGTGACCCTTCACCTCACTGGGGCCTAGAAGTGACAGAGCTAAGCCACCATGCTCTGAAATCTCCGAAACTGAGCCAAAAGAAACTTCTCTTCTTTGAAGTTGTTTTTTCATTTTTCTTAGGCATTTCGTTACCATGATGAAAAGCTAACATAACACCGAAACTAAAAAAGTGGATCTCATAAAAGGTTTAGAAAATAGCATAGTGCCGATCAGAAGCAGGGAGTTGGGCGGTGGACCGGAGGGCTAGTGAATGGGTACAAAGCGGTCGACGACTAGAAGGAATAAGGTGTAATGTTCCACAGAGGGAAGGGGCACTACGGCTGACATTTAACTGTACACCACAAAAGAGCTTTGCGGAGAGAACGCATGTTTCCCACACAAGAAATGACCACCATCTGAGGTGATGAAAGTAACAGCTGGGCTTGTCTGGTCAGTACGCACTGTATGCATGTGTTAAAATACCATGCTATACCCCATAAATAGTACACTGAGTAGTAGGTGTCAAAATTTTTTCAAGAGTTACACAAATGGGGGAAAGTGGAATACTTTTTTTCCATAGAAGACATATATAACCACACTGAAGACATACGTAACCGTAACTCAATCAAGTGAAATGTTCCTTGGAAAAATACTAATTATTCACTGGGGTCATTAGTGATTTTTAAATGTAATACTACAATTCCCAAATTCTTCAGTTAATTAGAAATATACAAATAAGAGTTTTATAAAAGGTATCCAAAAGTGGATTTTGAAATGAAATTCTAAGCAACCCAAATACAAAGTCAAGGCAAAATCAATCATAACCAAATTTCTAGAGACCAGTCATAGAGCTTATGTAGGTATCAGGCACTATGTTGTCTAGAGAGAGAAAGGGAAAGGGGGATGTATCACTGGGTTGCAGGTTTCCCATCAAATGTAGGACAAAAAAGAATAAAATGGATTATCTTTAAAGTGCAGTATTGGAAGAAAATGTCAATATAGGACTTTATAATCTCTAAACATAGACTTTAAAGAGGTAAGAATCATTTGCAGAAAACAAAGGCTAAAAAAATGTCACCAAAAGACAGTGTAACAAACACTGTTAAAGGAATTTCTTCAGCCTGAGGAAAATGATACTTAGATGAAAATGGAGACTTATATAAAGGGATGTAAAACATACTTAATAGGAAACATTAACGATATTTGTGTTTATTGCATGAATCTCTTTAGGAATTACCCCTTAAACCTATTGTGAGGTTTATAGCATATGTAAGGTACAATACTGACAGGAAAGCATAGCAGAAATGGAGGTAGGGAGGGGTAAACAAATGCCGTTCACCCTGACACACTCTTATACGCGATACAGATATAATATTGCAGTATTTCAAGACAGACTAATAAAAGTTTACAGTATTGAAATAGAACAGAGCTACAACTACTAAGCAAGTAACAGGTAAAACGGGATGCTGAAAGTGACGAACAAAGGAAAGGAGGATGGAAGTCACAAAAGAACAAGATCATGAATTTAACTTCATATTTACTAATACTGAATATAAATCAAATATTCCAATACAAAGATTCATGCTACAAAATCAGACAAAAATCAACTGTATTCATACACACCAGTAAGAACCCACTGAGGAAGAAATTAGGAAAGCTATTCTATTCACAACAGTTTTAGAAGTGAGAGATTTGGTGTCAAGATGCTGGAATATAGCAACAATAAGAATTAAAGGAGGGAAGTGGGTCCCCAATACCTAGCAAGGATCTGAAGTGAGAGTTGAAGCCTGCAGGAGAGCAAAGGAAGAAGTCTCAGTGCAGAAGGAGGTGGCAAGCGGGGCTTTCCCCTTGGGCCGTGGAACAGTGGCTCAAACCTGCAGATGCATGTTGACTACTAGGTGACCCAAAGGCCACCATGGAGAAACACACTATTCAGAGCAATGTATGCAGCCAAACGCAGTGGCTGGTGAGTTACTTGGATTCAGTCATCCCCCAGGAGAGGATGACTGACCAGTTGCAATTGTGGAGAGAAGGCAACTGAGCTCAGAAATCATAGCAGCTGCGGGCTGGCTCCATCTAGCAGCTCCCAGTATGAAAATGGGACAGAACCGAGTTCAAATTGGCAGGAGGCCAAGGAGTAAAGTTCAAGCCAGGAGGGAGCTGAGTTCAAACCAGCTGGAGGCACACAGAACATTGCAAGCTAAACCAATCAGGTTCTAGACTCATAGTCAGAAACCAGCCCGAACTTCAGTGGAACTAAAGGTGCAGGTTTGCTGAGATTATCTACTACCCTGACATACATTTATAGCTGGCTTGCTGGTATTCATCAGCACAGACTTGGGCTCTGTCTGCCCATTCTGTCTATCAGTGACATCAGAGGCAGACCCTGAAGTAGACATTTTTTTCTTCTTTTGTTTCTTGTTCTTTTTCTTGATTTTTTGTTCTTGTTTTTATGAGTGTGAACCCCACTTCTATGTTTGTTGTTACTCTCTTTTGTTCTTGCTTTTATTCCTTCTCTACCTCTCCTGTCTTCTTCACCAGTTTCTCAAAGTTCCCATAATATTCCTTTGCCCTCCAGCCTTGCTTCTAATTTCTTCCTCCTCTTCTATTTCTCTCTTTTTTGCCTCCTAAGCCCCTTAAAATTTTTCCCCTAAAGGTAAAATTGCTATATTGAGGGTATATTTACTGTATACAATTTTCTAGTTTTTTTTTCTGGTTTGTTTTAAATTTCATTATATAACCAACAAATCTAGTTTATATAAAGGTGTCAAATTAATAGTTACTATAGTTCATTACTTTGTAGGCTGTTATTATGATCATACTACTTTAGCCCAGGGGACATAACTATTGCAGTCAGTTGTTCCTGCTATGCTAAAACTGAGACTGCCTAAGGATTACAAACAATAGGATAGGCCAGTGCCAAAGAAGTAAAGAGACTGGGCCAAGTGGGCAGCAACTGGTCATTTCCAATAAGTTGAAGAGGTAGGATCTTGCAAAAAACTCAAAACCCAAAAGCCAGCTGCACCTGGAAAAGATCTCTGGGAAATAGTAATTTCCTAAGGGTTCTCATACTAGCAATAAAGCTATGTGCCATAAGCAATTTACAACCATCAACCCAAGAACTAAAAAAAAATTTTAAATGAGAAGATATGGAAGGAAAATGCAACTCCAGACTCCCAGCTTGCCAAAGGCAAACCCAGCGTCATTGATATGGACCAATTTGAGAGTCAAGCACCTGGACTTTCCGACATGGTGAGGAGAAATAATAAATCAGATGAATGAGGCTCTAGAAAAAAATCAAATCACAATCTCAAATAAGTACAGAGATGGTGAACATAATGAAGGACATTAGACATTAGTGATTCCAGAGCAGACACAGAAAGAAAAATGAAAAAACAAGAGCTTAGAAAAGTGAACAAAACCATAAACACCCAACATAGGAGAGAAATGGAATCCATTTAAAAGATTCAAACAGGTATCCAGGACATTACAAATTCCATTGAAAGTATATACAGCAGAATGACTCAGTTTAAGGACAGAAGACAAGACTGCAGTACGTTATCGTGAAAAGAATTTTCTTAAAAACGCCCAGGGAACATGAAGGAATCCAACAGCTGCTAGATGATGCAAAAGAAGAGTAACAGAAGGTTGATCAAAGTCAATGGAAAAGCAAGAGATAGCGAAAATGACATTAAAAAACCTGTACACAGAAGTAAAGGCATAAAACATCCCAATGGGGGCGGGGAGATAAATTGAAATACAGTTACATGAGGCATATAGAATTCCAATTAGCCATGCTCAAAAAAAATCTACACCAAGGCACATAATAGTCAAGATTCCTGAAATTCAACACAAGAACAGAATGTTAAAAATTGTTACAGAAAAGAAACAAATCATCTATAAAAGAAAGTCCATCGGAATCAAAACAGACTTCTCAACACAAACCCACAAGTCAAAGAGAGTTTAGACTGAAGTATTTCAAGCTCTAAAAGAAAAACAACTTCCAGCCCAGACTGATGTGCCCTGCAGAAGTATGTTTCAAAACTGATGGAAAAATAAGTTACTTCCATGACAAAGAATACCTGAAAATACTCATGATTACCAAACCAGCACTCCAAAATATTCTGAAGAATAATACTATAGATAGAGACAGCAAGCATTACAACACCATGAGCCCCAACAGAATAGATCCTCCAGGCAAGGCAAGTAAGTAAATGGGGGGGCAGTGCAGGAGGGGGGAAATAACATGACAAAGTTCAGTCAAGGGATATCAGTTAAAACCATCAGTGTTGAAGGTCTCAATTCCCCCATCAAAAGACACAAGACTAAGCATGCAAAACTGGTCAAAAGAATTAAAAAGAAAAAAAAAATTTAAGCATTAACTGTTCCTTTCAATAGACCAGTAGAAATCAGCAGTACAACTGTTCCAGCTATCCTGTGTATATACATATATCTTTTCCCTTGTTTCTTTATTTCTTTTCTCCTTTCCCTCATCCCAGCTGCTCTTTCTTTTCCTTTCCTTTTCACAGTGTTGCTTATATCTGGTAACCTGAACAACTAATTTGAAAACAACAATATGCAATATAACAACCATTGTTGAATTCCATCATTAGTGAAATTCTGTATCATTTCTAATGTTTTTTATTATATTCTCTTTAAAAAAATAAAAAAAATTGAAAAAAGAGACTAGTAGAATAGATCAAAGATCCAACAATACGCTGCATATAAGAAACACATTCAATTTAAAAAGAAATTCTTACACAAATTCAAAAGATGGGAAACAATACTCCATGCAACAGGAAACCAGAAAAAAGTGAGGGTAGCTATTCTATTTGCAGAGAAAGGTGGATTTCACATCAAGAAAGATAAAGAAGGTCACTATATCCTTCTAAAGTGAACAATCCAAGAGGAAGAGATAACAATCATAAATGTTTGCAACAAATTTGAGTGTACTCAACTATATAATAAAAATATAAATGGAAATGAAAAATCAAATAAGCACTAATACCAATGTATTAAGGGACCCCAACACCCCATTGTCTCAGACAGAACAAGTACACAAAAAACTCAAGAAATATCAGAGCTAAACCAAACTTTTCAATAAATGGACTCAGCAAACAGATACAAAGTGTTCCACTCCACAACATCAGAAAACACATTCTTTTCAGCTTCACATAGGACACTTTCCAAAATAGATCACATACTAGCTCAGAGAACACACTAAAGTAAATGCAAAAAAGTGAAATTATTCCATGCACATTTTCAAACCACAGTGTAATGAAACTGAAAATCAATGGCAAAGAAACCACAAAATCTTCCTAAATATTAGAAATTAACTAATGCCCTCCTGAATAACCAGTGGGTCACATATGAAATTAAAGAAGAAATTAGACAGTTTCTGCAAATAAACAATGCCAATACAACATACCAAAACTTATGGGACGTGGGCCAGGGAGCTGGCCTGGTAAGTGCAAGGTCCTGAGTTTGATTCCTGGTACCAAAAAAAAAAAAAAAAAAACTTATGGGATGCAAAGAAAGCAGTCCTACAAGGGGAAAATTTATAGCAGTAAATTCCCATATCAGAAAAAGGGTGTGCTGAAATAAAAACCTAACACTGAACCTCAAAATTGTAAAAGAAAAGTCAAGCTCAAAGCTCCTATAAGGGAGGAAAATACAAGAAGCGCAACAGAAATTAATACAAGGGAGGCTAAGAAAACAGTACAAAGAAACAAGGTGTGGAGGAGCTGGAGCCTCAGGATCGAGTAAGACTGAACAGAACTGGCACCTCTGCCAACCCGACCCAGAGAAGGAGGGACACAGCCACGTGATGGGGTGGGAAGGGCGAGAGCACTGCAGACCCTACAGACACCCAGAGGATCCTCAGCATCTAACTTGAGAACCTGTATTCTAATAAGATGGAAAACAGTATAGACAGATCCCTACATACACATGAATTGCAAAAGCTGAATCTTGAAGATACAAAATTCTAAATAAACCAGTATCAGTTAATGAAATTGAAGACATAGTTAAAAACCTACCAACAAAGAAAAGCCCAGGCCCTGATGGATTGACTGCCAAATTCTGTAAGAAATTTAGAGAAGACCTAATACCACTACTTCTCAAACTCTTTATTGAAATTAAAAGGGAAGCAATACTCTCAAATTCATTCCTGAAAGCAAGCATTACCCTGATACCAAAACCAAAAGAGGATCCAACTAAAAAAGAAAACAACAGGCTAACCTCCCTAATAAACACAGACACAAAAATCCCCAGTAAGATACTAGCAAACAGAATGTAACAAAGCATCAAGAAGATTTTACACCATGACCAAGCAGGATTCATCCCAGGGATGAAGGGATGGTTTAACATACATAAATCAGTAAATGTAATACACCATATTAACAGAGCTAAGGATGAATCCTGTATGATCACCTCAATAGATGCAGAAAAAACATTTGACAAGGTCCAATACCCATTAATGATTTTTTAAAAACCTATAGAAAATTGGACTAGATTGTTTATCTCAATCTGATAAAAGCCATTTATCACAGACCAACAGCCAACATAATACTAAATGGGCAAAAACTGAAAGTTTTCACTCTAAGATCAGGAACAAGACAAGGATATCCACTATCACCACTGTTATTCAATATGGTTCTAGAAACATGAGCTATAACAATTAGACAAGAGAAATAAATAAAAGGAGTAAGGGTAGGAAAGTAAGAAACTAAATTATCATTTAACTTCATACTTGACATGATACTCTACATAGAAGACCCCCAAAACTCCACCAAAACACTTTTAGATTCAGTAACCAAATTCAGTAACATAGCTGGATATTAAGTCAGCACTCGAAAATCAGTATCATTTCTGTACACAAATAACAAACTCACTGAGATATCAGGAAAACAACACCTTTCACAATAGCATGCAAAAACATGAAATACTACGGAATCAATTGAGCTAAGGAAGTAAAAGACCTTTACATTGAAAACTATAGTACTGTGAAAAAAAGAGATCAAAGAGGATATCACAAAATGGAAAGATATCCCTTGTTCTTGGATAGGAAGAACAAATAAAGTGAAAAAACCATACTTCCAAAACCATTATACAGATTTAATGCAATCACAATCAAAATATCAACAGTATATCCCACAGAATTAGAGAAAATAATCCTAAAATTTATTTGGAGCCAGAAGAGCCCTAGAATAGCAAAAGCCCTAGAATAGCAATTTTGGGCAACAAAGGCAAGGCAGGGAGCATCACAATCCCTGACTTGAAATTAAACTACAGAGCTCCTGTAATAAAAACACCATGCTACTGGCAAAAAGTAGAACAACAGTATAATACTGGCAAGGAAACAGATCTCAGGATCACTGGAACACATTAAAAGATCCCACAACAACTCCAGATATATTCAGCCACCTTATCTTTGACAAAGGAGCCAAATACCTTCACTGGAGGAAAGATAGCCTCTTTAATAAATGATGCTGGAAAAACTGGCTCTGCACATGCTGAAGATTAAAACTAGACCCGTTAAAAAATAAAAAACAAATCAAAAAACTAGACCCATATCTTTCACCATGCACTAAACTAAAACTGAAATGGATCAAAGATCTAAATATTAAAACGGAAAGACCAAATCTGCTGGAAGAGGGAACAGGTACAACTCTTGAAGACATAGGTGTAGGAAAAGACTATAAACAAAACTCTGAATGCACCGGAACTATCACAAAGAATCAACAACTGGGATTTCATCTTATTTAAAAGCTTTTGCACAGCAAGAGAAACCACTAACATGATAAAGAGACAACCCATAGAGTAGGAAAAAGTTTTGCTAGCTGTTCCTCAAAGGACTAATATTTAGAATATATAAAGAACTCAAAATCAGACCCCCTAAATTTAAAGACTCAAATCCAAAAACTGGCATCTGAAATGAATAGACACTTCTCAGATGAAACAGAAATGGCAAATAAATATATGAAAAAGTTTTCAACATCACTGGTCAAGAAATCAACCAATAACAAATACAGGCAGGGATGGGGGTGTGGGTAAGAACCTTGTCCACTACTGGGGGGAAGGTAGACTGGTGTAACCACTGTGGAAATCAGTGTGCAGATTCCTCAAAAAACTAACACTACAGGTTTCATTTGACCAAGCTATTCTCCTTCTTGGTATCCTCCCCCCAAAATTTAGAACATCACACCACATCAATATATGCACACTGTTATTTAAAGAAGTATGTCTGGTTGCCAAGTTCACAAGGGGTGGAATGTTATGGTTGATACATTGTGTGTACTTGGGGAGTCTAGAGGTTTGGCTGAATGATTCAGCGGGAAGCCAAGGTGCTTACTTTGTATACATCCTGAGCCTATGGAAGAGGAAGGCATGGACATTGTGTGAGAGCTACCCGCCCCCTGGGTGGGGGTAGCCTGTTTACAATGTAGGAAAGGAAAGAGGCTGCTTGCTGCCATTCCTTCCTTTTTGCTGGTTGTTTTCTTCTGTGTTCTGCTGCCATGAACGTTTGCCCTCTGCCATGTGCCACTCTGCCTCAGAATCAGCCAAGTAAGGACTGAAACCTCCACAAACTATAAGCTAAATAAACCTTTCCTTCCTTCATTTTGGATGGTGGGTATTTTGTCTCAGCAATGAGAGAAAAGTAAACAAGACAAAATTTGATACTGAGAGTGGGGTCGTTGCTGTTACTATACCTGACCATGTGGTTTAAGAGCCTTTGGAAATGGCTTATGGGAAGAGTTTGGAAACGTTTGGAGATGCTGTCTAAAGAGATGCACTAGAACAGCTTCGGCTGTTCTGTCAGGGAGATTCTGGTCAGAGCTCAGAAGACCAGAAGGCTAATAGAAATCCTGCCAGTAAAGACCAGGTTCAGGAGGTTTCTGTTGGAAAGGATTGCATTGGTTGTTGGACTCCAGATGATGTATGTTATGGCTTGGCAGAAAGTTTGTCTGAATTATGCTCATGTCCAAAGACTTTGCCTAAGACTGAGATTAAGGGCGACAACTGATTAATCTGGTAAAAGAAATTTCAAGGCAATTAAATGTTGGGGAAATGGCATGGCTATTGTTGGGGGCTTTTGGCCAGATTTATACTGGGAATCAAGAACAAAGAGCCCAGCAGTCTGATTTAAAATGTGAGTTTGGACAGAAAGAAAGCTCCAGTAAAGCTCTGAATTGCAAAGGTAAGGCTGAGGAGATCTCTATTACTGAGAAGAAACAAAAAAAATGGAAAAAATAGCCTGAGGGCATCACAAGAAACGAGTCTCCACCCTTTGCAGCCTCACAACTGCAAAGGTGAGAAACCTTGCCTTGAAAAGGAAGCCACAGAGTGCCATATTCCAGAATGGTGGCAGCGGCCACACCAGGTTCCAGAATGGAGGTGACATAGAAAATTTCTTTCTCAGAATTGGGTTCAGAGTGCCCAGCAATCCAGGCACTCGACCCCTATGGCCAATAGAGAGAAAAGAAGAATGCAAGAGTTCTGAGGTTAAAGCGGCTTCCACCCAGATTTCAGAAGGCCTGGGAGGCCAGGCAGTGTGCCCGTGAGAGGGCAATGTGTGAAGCTGTGAATGTAAAGCAAAAGGTGTACTGGAGACCTCAAAAGTTCAGGAAAGCTAGGACCTTGGATCATCTGAGGAAAGCTGCAAGGAGGGAGCAAGGCAGGCCTAAGAGAGAAGCTGTGGGAGCTGCAACCACCAGAAGTGCCACAGGGGTGGACTCATGCAAGCCCTTTGGAGCTCACAGTGTACCACAAGTTGCTTCAGATGCTGCATGTGGAATTATAGGACATAATGTTAGCCCTGCTGGATTTTGGACTTGCTTTGGTCCCAATGCTCTATATTCCCCTGTTGGTACCTTTTGGAATGGTAATGTTTACTTTGTGCCATTGAATGTTGAAAGTGTTTAACTTTTCATTTGTATGGGGGCTTGTAACTAAAGAGTTTGCCTTATATCTGGGAGGAGACTTAGGACTAAGACTTTTCAGCAATGCTGAAACTGTTAGGCAACTTTGGCAACTATTGCAAATGGACTAAATGCCTTTTACATAAAAGGATGTGCATGAGTCTTTAGGGGGTGAAATGTTATGGTTCCAATGTAATATAATGTCTTTGTAACTGGAAACTGCTTTAAAGAAGTATGTCTGGTTGCCAAGTTCACAAGGGGTGGAATGTTATGGTTGATACATTGTGTGTACTTGGGGAGTCTAGAGGTTTGGCTGAATGACTCAGCGGGAAGCCAAAGTGCTTACTTTGTATACATCCTGAGCCTATGGAAGAGGAAGGCATGGAGATTGTGTGAGAGCTACCCACCCCCTGGGTGGAGGTAGCCTGTTTACAATGTAAGAAAGGAAAGAGGCTGCTTGTGGCCATTCTTCCCTTTTGCTGGTTGTTTTTTGCTGTGCTCTGCAGCCATGAACATTTGCCCTCTGCCAGAACCAGCCAAGTAAGGACTGAAACCTCCACAAACTATAAACTAAATAAACCTTTCCTCCTTCATTTTGGATGGTGGGTATTTTGTCTCAGCAATGAGAGAAAAGTAACCAAGACACACACCCATGTTTATACTGGTACAGTATATGATTGCTAAATCTTGGAAACAGCCCAAATAACCAATGAATGTATAAAGAAGATAGGTGGTTTTTTTATACAATAGAGTGCTACTCAGCCATTAAAAGGTAGGTTTGAGACATTTCTAGGTAAACAGATGCACCTTGAGACCATACTCTTAAGTGAAATAAATTGGATACATATGTTTAAATACTGCATTTTTTTCTCTGATAAGTCAAAACTGTAAATCAGGACCAAAATGTGTAATAGATATTGGGAAACAGAAAGAAAATGCTCAAATGGGGAGAGAAGCAGCAGAGGGAGGTGGGGGAAAGAAAAGAAAGGACAAGAAAAATTAAAAACGTATAAAAGGAAAAAATGGAAACAAATGTTCTGTAAATAAGAAGAAGCTGGATGTGGTGGTACATGCCTGTAATCCCAGCACTCAGGAGGCTGAGGCAGGAGGACCTTTGCAAGTTCAAGACCAGCCTGGGCTATAAAGCCCAGCCTGAAATGCATAATGAGACCCTGTCTCAAAAAGACAAAAAAGAAGAGGGGTTGAAGGGAGGAAGAGAATGGGAAAAAAAGAAGGTATTTCATATACAGCTACATATTCCCTATGATAAATGTGATTAATATGTATATCTAAATAAAATAAAGTAATAAAAAGTAAAGAAAAAATCCTATAAAAACTTTTTAAAAAATTAAGTGAAATAAGTCAGACACACGAGCTTAAGTATCACATGGGTTTCTCTTACATAACCACTATATATATATATATACACACACACACACACACACACACACACACACACACACACACACAGAATATACATAACAAATACAGAGCAAAGTAGAAGACAGATAGAAGTGCCAAGCACGACAGCACACACCTGTAATCACTTGGGAGATGAAGGCAGGAGGACTGCCACAAGTTCGGAGCCTGGGCTAGCCTGGGATACATACACAGTGACTTCAAGGCCAGCCTTAACTACATAGCCAGATCCTGTCTCAAAAGAAAAAAAAAAAAGAAAAACAGGAAGTAGGGAGAAGTTCAGATAATTCCCCAAATTACCTATTCTGTTGTTTAAAAAATATTTTAATATATGTGCTAATTTATTTAGTTTATACTACTAGTTTATTTTAGTTCATTGAAAAGCAATTATCTGTTATTATCTCTGTTTCTTCCTTTTTGGTCTGTGTCTTATATGCTGAGTAACTACGTTGAAAATAATGATGCCTGGAGTATTAAGTATTGTTATTCTCTATTTCTTATGAAAATATTTTTCAGAAAGTACATACATATATACCTACTTAGCTAAGAATCACCCTAGCCAAGGAGGTGAAAGACCTCTATAATGAAGACTACAAAACTTAAAAGAGAAAATGAAGAACACATTAGAAAGTACAAAACTACCCTCAGTTCTTGGACAGGGGGAATTTATATCGTTAAAGTGGCCATGTCAACCAAATCAATCAATCAATCAATCAATCAATCAAATGGCCATATCACCCAAAGCATTCTATAGATTTAATACAATCCTTACTAAAATAGCAATAACATTCTTCACAGATCTAGACACAAAAAAAAAATTCTAAAATTTGTATAGAACCAAGAGACCCAGAATAGAGAGACTAATCCTGAGCAAAATGAGCACAGCAGGAGTTATCAGATTATAAATTATACTGCAAATATAGCACAGCACTGGCATAAGAATACACACGTGGACCAATGCAGTAGCTACAGGAACAATGCTATATACCTTCAACTGGCTGGTGTTTGGTGAAGGAGCCAAAGAGCATATGCTGGAGAAGACACAGGCTATTTAACAAATGGCACTGGGAAAACTAAGTACCCTCCTGCAGAGCACTGGATCTAACCATATCTCTCAACGTGTATTAAAAGCACATCAAAATGGACCAAAGAAGAAACTGTGAAACTGCTGGGGAAACACTTGAAGCCACAGGCATTTGAAGGACTTCCTAAACAAAACTCCAAAAGCACAGGAAATAATATTAAGCATCAACAAATGTGACTGCATCGGCTTAAAAAGGTTCTGCACAGCAAAGGAAATGGTCCACAAAGACAATCTACAGATAGGCAAAACAACTTTCCAGCTACTGTTCTCATAGAAGACTCGTAATATGGCATATATAAATGTGACAGTTAACTGACTATGTCAACTGGAGTTTAAAAATGCCCAACTAAACAGGATCAGCACAGTTCTAGGTGTGGCGGAGGGTGTTTACTGTCGATCTGCTGGCGTGTACTGGGAGTGAGTGCCATAACCAACAGGCTTGCCGCTGCAAGGGGCTAAAAAGGAAACGAAGACGGAAGGCCACTGCTGCTGCTTCGGAAGAGCTCCCACCTTCCCTCCACTTTGGACATCGTCTCCCGGCTTCTGGCACAGACCCTTCCAACTCCTGGTACGGACTCACACAGGACAGAACTGGATCCTCCGATCTCCAGCATGCAGACAGCCCTTCTGTACTTTCCACCCCTGACTCTGTGGGTGGCCACTCTATCTTGTAAGTCCTTGTATTTGTATATCTTGCATTAAATCTATTTCTGTAGTAAGCACTGACATAGTAAATAATTCAAGAAATGAGTGAATGAACTGAACAGACATTTATGAAATGAAGAAGTACAAATGGGCAATAAATAAATGAAAAAATATTCATTATCTTAGGCATTAGAGAAATGAAACATCAAAACAACTCTGAAAGTCCATCTTAGCCCAGTCAGAATGGCTATCTTCAAGATCGCAAAACACAATAAATGCTGCCCGGGATGTGGAGAAAACGGAACCCTTCTGCATTGTTGGTGGAGATGTGCCTACCATTATGAAAATCAGTATGGAGGTTACACACACACAAAAAAATAGAAATTCTACTTGCCCCACCTAGTCCTCTCCCAGGTATAGTCCTACAGAGCTAAAGACCCCATACTACAGTCTATATATGTACCCATGTTTAAAGCAGCTAAGCTCTGGAATACCCTCGATGCCCATTAATAAATGGGTAAGTGCATAGAGAGCATGTGGTACACATTCACAATGGGATACTGTTCAGCCATCAAGCATGAAACCATGTCATCTGGATGCCTTAAATCCATAAGGCAGACATGTAAAGTCAGACACCACACGGTTTCTTGTCTGAGAGAAACCGAAATCATGAATAAATAAGACAGTAAAATAAACAGGAGACGGAAACACAGAGTCTGGCTTTTGGAGACACAGAAGGGAGCTAGAAGGAAGCGAGGGGACAAGTAGATCAAGAGTGATCAGGGTAAGTTATACACGTGTGCTCCCCTCCCCAAAACAAATGTCGCTGTGATGTTTTGCAAACATGCATTCATAAAAAAGAATATCTCATACATACATGGTGTGATTCACAGACTTATACTAAAATAAAAGAAAAAAGTGAGAAAGATTTAATTAGCAAATATTAATTATAAGAAAACTGAAGCAGCTATATTAACATCATACAAAGTAGACTTTAGGACAAGAAATATTACCAAAAATACAAAGGGCATCTTATAATGATGAAAGGTCAATTTGGCAAGAAAAATATAACAAGTGAATAGTCATAGTAAGTCTCCAAAATACATAGGAAAACCTTCAAAACACTATGCTAAATGAAAGACATTAACTATAAAGCATCTTTTTAGATTATAAAAATGTGTAATTCTGATGCTTGCAAAAGTCTATAAATATTTTTTTTAAATTTTTTCTCACTGGGGATATAGATCAGTGGCACAAGCATCTGCCTGGCAAGCACAAGGTCCTGGGTTTGATTCCTGGTACTGGTACAGCACTTGTACTACTGAGCTATGACCCCAGCCAAAAGCCTATAAATATACTTAAAACCATTGCCTTGTATACATCAAGTGATTCATATGATATTTGACTTATGTCTCCATTAAGCCTTTACAAAACAAAACTACTTGGGAGGAAAAAATTAGAAAAATTCAAAGAATAAATAGATAAATCCAAAATTAGAACTGGAGAGCCAGGTATGGTGACACACACCTGTAATCCCAGTACTTGGAAGGTTGAGGCAGTACAAACACTGTGAGATAGAAGCCAGCCTGGGCTACATAAGTGAGTTCAAGGCCAGCCTGCACTGCACACCAAAACCCTATCTAAAAAAAAAAAAAAAATTAGAACTGGATATTAACAATTAGAATAAGCCAGGCACATGATCTCACTGTTAAGTACATTTAAAAAAAACAATTAGAAATAATCCATACATATATAAAAACTTCAGAAAAAATCTTGAAATACTGGAAATGAAACAACACTGTTTTCAATAACTCGTGAGTTAAAAAAGAAATCAAATAGGAAATTAGAAATATTAACAAAGTAATAATGAAAACATGGCATCAAGATTTGTGAAATGTAGCTAAAGTAATGCTTAAAAGTTTAGTTTTAAGTATTTATATTAGAGAAAAAAGGTCTCAAATTCCAGCTCAATCTAAAAAAAGAGCAAATTTTTGTCTTCAAAAAAGAAACAGCTGGAAACAGCATAGTAGTGAAGCAACAACTCAGCCTCTCCAAGATACGGAATCCAGACACTGGAAAATAACAACTTGGAGAAAAAGGAAAGATTAGTAGGTCCCCGGGAACCAGGAAGGGTCTGCTAGGAAATGAAACCTTGCTGAGGATGAGAGACAGCACCGCATGAGGAAGGCGCAGGGCCATCTGCACTTTCTCCCCATGCAGGCCTCTCAGAGAAGGGAGACTGACCCCACAGAGACAAAGCAAAAGCTGGGTGCTGAGAGGGCATCCGGGAGAAACTCAGTGGTCACCACACCAGCAGGGGCTGTCACATGCGGGGAGTGCACGGATTCTGCTCCCAGTAAGCCCTCAACAGGCAGCAGTTGGTGAGTCAGTCTGGTCCAAGCGCCCACCATACCCTGGATAGAGTGCTATGCTAAGTGGATGCCATTCCAGGCAAGGCTTGATCCTTTAAACCCTAGACTCAAAACAGCCATGGGACAGCTTCACTTCAGAGCTCCCAGAGTTACCTCCTCACAGTGACTGCGTGAGAGTCCATCTACCAGGGGCATCCTGAGGGACCGGAACTAAGGACACAGGCCCTGCCCGCACGGTGGCACTGGAGCCCTGGCCCTAATGCAGCTGCCTGCTGGTGCCACACCCAGCACAGCTCTGGCCCTGCTGCCTTCTCCAACTAGGGGTGTGAGCACATACCTGTCTTGACTTGAACGCTGCCCCAAAATTGTGTATCCCAGAAGTAAACTACACATTTGAAAGCACAGAGACATTTCCTTCATTTTGTGTGTGTGTGTGTGTGTGTGTGTGTGTGTGTGTGTTAGCCAGTTTACTGGGGTCTGGGGGATTTTCCTTTGTCTTTCTTCCTTATCTCTTTTTCTTTTCTTTCTTTATTACTCTTCTAATGTATAATTTTTCTCCCTTTTAATTTTTTTTCTCCATATTTATTTTCTTTTTTTCCCCTCTTTTCCTTTGATTATCTATTTCTCATCACTTTTTTCTGTGACTTTTACCAAATTCTATAAACATTCTCTACTCTAATAGGATCCCTTCTACCATTTCTTTCTTCTCCTCCTATCATATAGTTTAAGGTTTCAAATTTTCCTCTTGAGTTTTCTAGGAATGTCCTCTAGTATCATTAATGTCACAGAAGAACAGAACAGAACAGAATTGAAAACACTAGGATCAGGAAAAAGAGAAAGGGAAACAACTTCCTTGGCTTGGCTTACTCTAATGTAAAGAATTAATAACCAAGGGAGACAGCGCTTCTGCATCGGAGCCACTGCTATGGTCTGGATCTGGGTGTCCCTCAAAGGCCCAAGCAGGAAGGGCTGGTCCCTGAAATGGCACAACTGGGATGTGGTGGAGCTCTTGGTAGGTGGAGCCGAGTGGAAAGAGGCTTCTACGGGGGCGGTGGGCCTGCTCTCTGCTGTGGGAGGTAAGCATTTTGGCTCTGTCAGATGCTTCCACCACGATGTACTGCCTTGCTAGGGTCTGAAAAGCAGTGGGTATGCTGCGTATACTGAGCACCAAGTAAATCTAGGTTTCCCTTTACCTTAACTTTCCCCCCCTCTACTCACTTACAAAATTAAATTATTTCACTCAACCCAAATGACTAGATTCTAGCAATGTAAAGTCTTCTTTCATACAATTATGTGGTTAGGCTATCCAAATACAGGGGGGAAATGACTTTCCCCATGGTGGGGACAAGTGGGACCCTCCCCAGCCCCCACTGCACCACCGCAGGGTACACACCACTCTCCGCAGTGCACGGCCTTCAGCACACCCACGGCCGCTGTAGTCTGCCGCTCGAAGCCTTGGCCAATGTGATCCGCATGGGCTCGAGTCCTGTCTTCAAAGAGCATCTCCCGAGGCTCACTGGTTCGAGGTAGGTACTGGAGGTTTTTTATTTCATTGGTAGTTCTGTTGTTTAAAAAGAGTAACATTTATATACTGAGGCATACTTCAAACATTCAGTAATCATGTAATTTGGACAAAAGGAAAATGTCAATTACCAGCTCTCAAATCAAGTTTTGTTTTCAAATGAATAAAAACACCCCAAAGGGGCAGCTGTAAGGAAACTTGCCTGGATAAGAACTGTAGTTTACCCAGGTCTCCACACAGCAGTCCCCTCTACACTGCACTTTCACGTTCTGCCATCTCAGTTATGTGTGCGCAACTGTGGTTTGAAAATATTAAGCGGAAAATCCCCAAAATAAACGGTTCCTAAGTTTTACACTGCTTGCCATCTGAGGAGCATCATGCAATCTGTGGCATCTCAAGCAGTTCTGCCCCGAACACAAATCATCCCTTTGCCCAGGAAACCCAGTCGTCCACCCATGAGTCCCTCGGCAGGCAGCCTTCTCCATGATCAAGTTCACTGTCCAGCATCAGAGCACTTCTGTCCCTGTCACTCCTATCCTACACTGGTGCTGAAACTGTAGGTCTGCAAAGAAAAGCCATGAAGTGCTTCCTTTAAATGAAAAGGGTGGACATACAGTGAGACAGGAAGAGAAAGACAGACCGTACTGCTACAGTATACTGTTACCTCACTGAGCCTAATTGTAACTTAAACTTCATCATGGGTATGTATGCACAGGGTTCAGCACTACGTATGGTTCCAGGTGTCCTGGGGCTGGGTATACCCCACAGTGAAGGGATCGTGGCACCCAGAATCTTCACTGTGGGGCACCAAGTGCTCACTGAACTCATGTGGCCAACAAAGGACACAAGAATAAACAGGCAACTTTTAGCACTGAAATAGCAGTGACAGATCAAGTCCCTGCTCCTGTGGGAGTTTAGAGTCTAGTCACAGAAGTACACTAAAAATGAAAATAAATCAGCGAGAAAAAAACAGGCAGGAAGGGCTTCCACCAAACATGAATGGTGGGTGGAGGGGAGCGTGGAAATCCCAGCTGCACCTAGGGGCAGCGGCGGCGGCAGGAGCGGCAGCAGCAGCAAGAGCAGCCTGCCCCGCCACCCCGCTGCTCAGTTCACACAATGCTGACTTAGTGTACGTTTCTCCATCCTCCTCTCTGCTCACAGGAATACACATTTACCTTTACCTGTGGGGTTTTACTTCTTTTCATAAAAACAATCATAGATACGTTACTGTACACTTTACTCTTAAGTATCATGACTACATCAAAAGACATAACAACCATTCCAACTACTGCACCATATTCTTTAGTGAGAGTGTACAAAATGTATTCTACTTCTCCTGTGATACACATTCAGGCAGACTGGAAATGTTTTATTACCAACAATGCTACAGTTACAATTCCTCCACATTGACCTCCAGTGCTTTTATTCCTTGAGATGGGTTCCCCATGCAGGGGCAGACCACTCTCAGATGCTGTGCCTGGGGCACTGCCTGATGCTCTCCCGGGATGTCACAGCCGCTCGCCCTCTCGCAGCAGGAAAGACTGCATCTTCACACGCTCGCGACGCTCTACTGTTTCTACTCTAGTCCATTTTCCCAAAGCCATTTGCAAATGTAATTGCAAAAATTCTCTCCTTTAAAAAAAACAAACAAAAAAACTTATCTGCCTGAGTATTGTGTTTCTACTGGGTTATTTTCCAGTTTTCTTCTCAATTTGGGGAATTCTTTTAGTACATTTAATAACTGCTGTTTTACTCCTAAATAGTATTAACAACTTTTTCTTTTTGGTCTTGTAAGTGCAGGTTTGTAATTTTTATGCTAATATTTTAATTGTTTCTCCTGTTCTGTTTAAATCTCTAACTTTCCGTTTGATGGACGAACTCTGTGTTTATCGATCTTCCCCACCGGTCTCATATCCGGGTTTCAGAAAACTCACATCTACCTTTGGACTCTATTCTATTCCAACAAGCTATTTGATTTTTATGGTTATTTTCTTTATATGAAAACACACTCCTTCCATTTATTTTCTCTCTCAGTGTTCATTATGAACTTCACAATCATGCCATCGAGCGCTCCCACTGTGAGCCCAGCTGAAATGCACAGCAGTGCTCAGCACTCTTCTTCCGGCTGGGATTGGGCTTCCAGTTCGCTGGGTATTATTCATGCCCTGCTTTCAGATCACAGGTTCTCAACATTTCTTGTTGAGTTCATTTTAAAACAGTTTATAAGGTCTTTGTAAAAGGGAGAGTTTTTCCATTCCTAGTTAAAATTTACTGTCATTTGCCTACATTGCGCATGTCTTATTTATACTGAATGTCTTATAACAAATTACAGCAGTATCGTAGTGACATTTGAATTTACATTCCAACTGTGCTCTAAATTTTCCCTTCCTCCTCCTTCCAATTTCCAACACACTCACACACCAGCATACACTGCCTCCCTTGCGGCAATACAAGCATGTCTGGCATACCTCTTCCTTTTAAAAGGTGACTTTGGCACGTCTGCCACCGGGATCACCTGCTCTCCTGGACGCACCCACATGATGGGGCCGTCGTCGCTGTCTCTGCGACTCTCCAGCCGGAGACTGGACAGGGTCCCCCACGGCAGTGTGCACTGCAGAGAGAATGACAGGAGACTGACGACTTCAACAGACAGGCGCAAGCACTGCTTCCCGCACAAGTACCCTACAAATGTGAAACACGTACCGCGCCGAGTGTATTCCCATATATTCATGTGTTTACCCTCCAGAAGTTCTATCTCAAACTTTCCAAGAGAATAATTCCTCTTGGATGGCTCCCAGCCCCAGCAGAAGTATGCCTCGCCGTACTCATTATGTGTTATTTTTCCTTCTCCCCAACACATGGGGCATGTGATTTTAATAAAGTAACAAAATAAATGCTCCCCATAATAATCTATACAAATTAACTATGAAAACTTTTTGTTGTTGTTTTGTTTTTTGAGACAGGTCTCACTATGCAGTTCAGACTGACCCGGAGCTCACAGGTACCCTTATGTCTCAGCCTCCCAAGAGCTGGGATTGTAGGCATGCACACCATGCCAGGCCCAAGAATGAAATCTGAATTTGTTTTTTCTTCTTTTTGGAGGCAGAGTTTCACTATGTAGTCCAGGATGGCCTTGAACTCACTCTCTCTCTATGTACCCCAGGCTGGCCTCAAACTTGTGGTGATCCTCCTGCCTCAGCCTCCTCCCTAGTGCTGGGATCACAGATGTGTGCCGCTATACCCATCCTGAAATTTAAATTTTAAAAATGGAGCCGAGTATAGTGGCACATGACTACAATCCAAGCACTTGAGAGGCTAAAGCTGGAAGACCCCAAGTTTGAGGCTGCCCTGGTACCTAGCAAGTTCGAGGTCAACCTGAACCTCACAGTGAAACCCTGTCTCAAAAATAAACAAAGAACTAATAAATAAAGCCAGATAGCTCTTTGGTTAGTAATCAGATACCAACAAAACAAAAAAGGAAACCAAATCAAAATCAAAATCCACTTCTGTTTCATTCTGTCTTGAAGAGGTTGTTGGCTTAAACCAGATAGTAAAATGTTTTTTAAGAGAAAATCAGTGGGAGGTAGGAAAGAGGGCAAGAAGAAAAAAGAAATGTATTTCTGAAGGCCACTGTCCGTGAAATGACATTTTGATATTACAAAAATTATATCCTCTTCTGAAATAGGGAAGGACTGTTAGATTTGTCTTTTAAAATCCACTTAGTTCATCTGCTCTGAAAATTAAATTTGAAGCAACTACTTAAATAATATTCAGAAATATTTTAAAAATATTATTCAATAGGCCAGGCATGGTGGCACATGCCTGTAATCCCAGCCCTTGGGAGGCTGAGACAGGAGGATCCCTGCAAGTTCAAGGCCAGCCTGGGCTACATAGGGAGAGAGTATCTGAAAAAAAATTTTTTTTCAATAATAAATGCAAATCCCACGACGTAACTGATTGGAAGAAAGAGAAAAGGAGTTAAAATGATTAATGGAGAAAAGAAAGAAACAGAGTTGACCGTAAGAGAAAGGTAAGATACATGGGTAGGCAATCTAGCAGCCGAAGTAGAAACAGACTATGCGGTGAATGCCGCATAGAAGCTGGCCTCCTATCCTGCAGTTTGCTGGGGCCCTGCTCGCAAGGCAGGTGCACACTGACCCAAGAATTACCCTACCACACGGCCCAAGGTGGCACTCCACAATCACAATGGTTCTTGGATGCAGAGGCTGTTTCAGAAAGGAATCAGCCTAGAAATCCTGGAAGGGATTTAATGGGGCCCTGTTTCACATGGCCTAAATGTCTTATTTTATAGATGAAGGAAGGAGAGCCTGGAAAGTTGAAACCATCTGCTCAGCCCACACAGGTACAGCAAAAGCTAAAGCACAGATGGAGTTTCCCACAATGCACAACTGCCATTCTTGGGTCCTAAATACTTTAGTTCTGCAGGCATTCATCCCATCATGAAGTCCTCCAACGTTTAGTCTGAAAAGAGCTCATGAACAGATGGAACCACAGCTCGCAAAGAGGCCTAAACAGGAGACCATGACCTCTGAGCCCCACCACTCTGTGTAAGGTCCCGTGTCACACACACACACACACGCCTGCCTGTCCTGTCTTCCTTGTTTTCCCTTCATCTTCAGTGAGGCCAGTAGGCGCACAGCTCTGAAACAGCCATTCATTTGTATCCCCTATAGCATGAACCAACAGCCACCCTTCAGAAGGCTGAGACCGTCTCCTCTTACTTTTAAAAACGGTGACTCTTCCAACATGTCGAGGAACTCAGGGAAGTAATCGCCCACTTCTTCATCAACTGCTCCCACCAAGCTTATCTGTCGCATCGGGCCAGCTCTGTAAGTACCGTGGGAATATGTTCTTTTTACCTGAAGAATATGAATTTCATCAACAGTTACTCATAAGACAATGTGTGTTCTATTGTTGTATGACAATAAATTACACTGTCTCAGAATATTAGCATATATGAGGCAAAACAAGAGCTTTTACTGACAATAACAATAAGGCATTTAAAAAACGTGTGCACTAAGTCAAACTATTTTCCTTCTGTGTTTGTATGACTGCTTATGAAAACAGCTCAGATAAACAGCATAATTCTAGACAATAACATTTCCTTGTAATACAGTTTATTGTGTGATCTCTAATGGCACTGAAATTAAATTTAAGAATTCATATATGCTTGTATTTTCCTAAAGCACTTGTTCATATCTTTTTATGAGAAGCTTTAAGTTATCCATTACTACTGGTTTTATGCTTAAAAAGCCGGTAGGGATGTTCTTCCTCCCTAAATCTTAATACTGAGGAGATACAGTTACAGCTATTAACTCTGATGAAAAATTGCTCAGTCCCACATCTACCTTTGCTGTCTACCAGCCATGTGACTGACCTTCAGAAACCATTTAAATTCCTTTCATTTCCTTAGCTACAGTGTTCTACCTCAAATTGCCAAAGGAAACCTAATTCTATAAAGCCGTAAGCCATAGTGGTATCATGGAGTGACGTTTACAGAGCCAAAACAAAACAGTCTAACCCTCCAGATTCATAGATGCCTAAATTTTGGCAAGCACACTTAAAAACCTAACAAACCTGTGTGTTTCACATATTAACTAATAAATAAGTTGGGGCTTCATTTTAAGCAAAACTTCTGTTTGTAAACAAAGTCTTAGCAAACTCTTTCTCTGAATTACCCTTGGTACCCACTAAACTCAGAAGATCAACCTGTCCTGGTTTGCCCAGGATTAACTCTGAAAACTTAAAGCCTGGTGTCCTGAATGAACGTGGACAGCAGCCAGCTTTATTCCCATGCTGGGCGCATCCTCCAGTCTTCTGTCGCTGCTGGTGCAGTGTCGACACGGAACACACAACACAGCTGCTCAGCCAACATGACATGAAAATCCTACCAGGATAATTTCATCATCACGTTAGTGAATCTTCTCTATCATAACTGACACAGCAGCGAGCCATGGAAGACTCCGGCAGCATCACAAGGAGAAAGCCAGCCACCTACACGCACCTGCGTAAGGCAGCCCTCGGTGCAGAGCATGGGCCTGCCTCCTGCGAACTGAGAAGACGGCCCATCAAGTGAGCTCCCTGATGCTGGGCCTCAGCTCCCTTTCCGATCTACACGTGACCATGCAGAGTTGAGCTCTGCGGCCGTAAGTGTGAAGTCCAGGGTTGGGAGGAGAGCTGAGCGTCAGAACACTTGCCTACTATACAAGAAGCCCTAGGTTTGATCCCCAGCACCAAAACAAAATTTTAATAAATAAAATCAAACAACTACATTGTAAAACACAGAATTTCCAAGTCTTCTGAAGTATAACATTTGGCTTTTAAAATGCAGTTTATGAAGGCAACAAAAGTGGGTAATTTTCAAATAAGTATCTCATAGAAGTCACTAGGTTCTAACAAAACAAAAATCAAATAAATTCTCGCTGCCCAGGGGGTTCATTCTCTATCACAGGACCAACAACAATTACAATCATTAATCCCAGCACTGGAGAGGCTGAGGCAAGAGCTCTGCTGTGAGTGCATGGCCAGCCTGGACTACACAGTGAGAGCCTGTCCTAAAAAAAGGTACAAATTTAAATATGGGGAAAAAAAGTAATGGTCTATTAAGAAATTTGGGCAATTTATCATGAGGAGGAAGAAGAATTTTTAGTGAGTGAATTCTTCTAGAATACTAAATAAACATAGCTGGATTTCATGAGATCTCCCAAAGAAACGGATACACTAAACACACTTTTAAAGCAAGCCAAATGGATTGTTGCTCACTAGACTTTTCCAAGAGAGTACAAACAAGAATTAAATACACGCCTACAGAAGATACACCACCAAAGAAAGAATGCTTTTTAATACGAAGGCCCACAGACCTAGGGGCCCACACAATCATCTGAGGAAACTTGAAGTCTCAAATCAGACTATTGTCACTGTGCCTACTATATAAAATGAGCCCCTACTAATCACAAAATTATTCACTTCTCAAATAAATGGAACATCTGCCTTCTACCCTAGTTATTATCATACAATTCAGATAACTACTTCCACTCTGAAAAGAGATGCCACTACTAAACTAGAGAAAGTAGGAGACAAATACAATTAGTAGTTAGAAAACCAGGACTAATTAATAACAAACTTAACATTCAGCCCTGCAAAGTAAAATTCCCCAGCTTAAATGTGAGTAACAACATGTACCACTGAGCACAGCTTCTTAGGCAGCATAGGTAGGCATGATACGCTCCTTGGTAACCCCAGTGCTTCACTCTCATTGGCCAGATGGTGCCATTATAGGTTAGAATGTTTCATGTTTCACTGACTAAGCATGTATTACTGACCTAGCCATCTCATTCCATTCAAATTATACATTTGCAATAATTCACCTTGAGGTTTACAAATGTTTTATTTTTATTTATTTATTTTTGGTACTGGAAATCGAACTCAGGACCTTACACCTGCCAGGCAGGCACTTGCGCCCCTGAGCTATATTGTAGGCTACAAATGTTCTTTAAAAAAAGAAAATGAAATACATGTCTAAATGAATACAGGCCAGACATTATGCTAAATAAATCAGAACTTAGTTTTTCTCCTATCCTACGTTTGGGGTATGTTTGGAACTACTTAAAAAGAGATTATCTTTTGAAGATTTTTTTTTAAGTGTGATCCCCTTAAAATTCATATATATTTCAAAAGATTTGAGGGAAACTAAATTTTGTAAGTCATACATCCTCTACATGGACTATATTCTTAAATACCCTAAACAAACCTAGGAAATTAGTTCTTCTTCTTCAAGGCAAAATACAAATACATACAAATTATATATAAAATTCACTTACACACATATAGGTCTTTCTCCCTTTCAATCAAAATGTACTAAAACTATAAATTAGATCTTACTTACCCACTATAAAAACCAAAGGTAAATTTTATTAGGAAATATGGTAAATCCTATTAGGAAATTCCATGAAGAAAAACTGTATACTCTTAGCTATCATGTTAAAAACAAAACAATAATTTTCTCCCAAGACAGTTATTGTCCAAGTATTAAAGATAATACTATAATAAGCTAATGAAATACATTTCCATTTAAAACTAAATTTTAAAAATAAACGGAAGATACCAAAGTGTTAACCTGTAAAGTAACTGGAATTTTAAAATATTTTTGTTTTTGTTTTTCTTTAGGTACTGAGAATTGAACTCAGGGCCTTGTGCTTGCCAGGCAGGCACTGTGCTGCTGAGCTATCTTCCCAGTCTGAATTTTAAAATATGTTGTAACGTATTTTACTTGTTGTAAAATATGTTGTAAAAGATGTTGTAACATATTTTAAAACATCTATCATTTCACAAAATCAGCAGGGACCATTCATTTAACATTTTAAATATGGCAGATTACGTATAACAATATAGTCACATTCAAAAAGTTTTGTTCAGTTTTTTGAGACAAGGTCTGACTATGTAGTTCGGACTGGCCTTGAACTTGGTATGTAGCCTAGACTGACTTCAAACTTGCAGTGATCCTCCTGCCTCAGCCTCCTGAGTACTGGGATTATAGCTGTGCATCACCACGCCCAGCCACATTAAAAAGGTATATACCTCTTCATTAAATATACAGCTGACACCTGAGCTGTTAAAATAAAATGCAAAAATAAAAACCCATGCGTTTTTCACAAAAACAGAAATGCTTCCCACTTTTGGTAACTGTTATTTACTGTAACACTATATAGCAAATATGCACAGGTTGCCTATTACACAGAATAAAATTTCCACACAGTATTCCAGGAAAACAAAGCCGCAACTCTCTCCCGCACCTGTGACTAGGAAGAACTTGAAGGCAGAGGGTGGCGGGAGGGGAGATTAGGGTGTGAACAACAATACAGCCAAATACGATGGACACTGCAGAGCCTGGCTCCCCTGTGTGTCTCTGCGCTGGGCGCGACCACGGCGGCTCTCGCGTCAGGAAGGGGACAGGCACACATCTGCCATGAGGGGCGGGGGGACAAGGCAGGCGACAAGGCCGTGGCCACACAGCAGGAGGGGCGAGCGGCTGCCTCTGGACAGACAGCACCCTAGCGCTCACCAGCACCTGAGCACCATCTCCTGCCATCTCCATTCAGGCACCGGGTTCTCACAAGAGCTCAGACCCAGCTGTCAACTGTGCAAGCCCCGGATCCATCCCAAACCACGCCTTCCAACCACCCCCTCGGTGGAGAGGCCCCCATGAATCCAGCCCCTGGTGCCCGAGAGGCCCCCATGAATCCAGCCCCTGGTGCCCGAGAGGCTGGGGGCCGCTGCTCGGGGCAGCATAACGGTAAGTCGAGACTGAAGAGTTAGATTAGGGTGTGTCTTCAGTAAAGAGGCTCTTTACTCAAATCTTGGTAATTAAAGCTGTATACATTTATCACGCAGAAAAATCATTTATCTGGAAAACTTCACATCCTGATGATGCCGGATGTGAGACTAGTGTGTTGCTTCTGTTCACTTCAGTAAACTACCAAACCATCAGTTTTCTTTCCGTGTGTGTGTGTGTGTGTGTGTGAGAGACAGACAGACAGACAGACAGACAGACACAGGCAGACACTGGGGATTGAACCCAGGGCCTTTGCACTAAGCTAAATTTCCAGCCCTACCGACAATGTCTTCCTCAGCCTCTGAGTGCTGCGATTATAGGTGTGCACCACCACACCTGGCCAAAGCACCAGTGTTCAGATGCAGCTAAAAACTTAATTTGGAAAAAAATCAAAGCAGATCACTGTTTAAAAATGTATCACTACTGCTCCTTAAAGAAAAAAAAATCCACTGAGTTACACAGACTAAAATGCTCTTGTTTGAGGCGCGCATCTCTCGAAAAGGACACAACAAAACACGGGCGTCACACACTTCATCACAGACTTCACAGAAGCTCACCGTTCAACTGCGCCTTTTAGAAGCGATGTAACGTTTCCAGTCTGAGTACCTGGACTGTCTCCCCACCTGCCCCAAAACCCCCCGACCGCCACAGCTGCACTTCCCTATTGCTCTCCTATGTTCTCTGTAAGTGCTCTATTTTTAAAAAGCAGGAAGCAAGAGTCTGGGTATCCACTGCCAATGTCAGTAACAAAATCTCAGAAAGTTTGGTTAAGAGAAAGTGAATTGAATTTTATTTAAACTAAAATTCTATTCATTATTCCTCATATAAAATAAATTTAAATTAAAAAGCAATCCTTGTAATTCTGAGGTATGCTTGCTACAAAAAAAGCAACTTTCCTAACAGGAAATACATCACCAAAAATAAACCAGTAAGAAAGACTTAAGACTGTTTTGTTTTACTTTTGTGCAACAAAGAAAACCCAAACATAGTACTGAAGAGTAATCTTAAAAAGGCCACAGGGAACAGCTCACACAGCCAACGCGCTGTGCCCACAATATGTTCTCGGAAAAGTGGACTCTTCACTGCAGCTCGTCTGGGAAATTCTTTCTGCCTGAGAGGTTTCCCAACGCACACTGACTGTGGCAAACAGCTCACCTGGTCTGGTATTAACATACAATATTGGAATTCAAAAAACTTTTTGGTAGTTATTGTAGGGTAACCATCAACATCCCAAGATAGTAGAAGTTCTGCAGATTATAACTGTGAGCCATAAGATAGAAAATAAATATTTAGCTTGGATTGGCCTGTTTGTTGGGTCTCATTATGTGATCCAGGCTGGCCCTTAATTCACGATCCTCCTGCCTCAGCCTTAAGTTCTGGGATTATAAGTGTGCACCGCTATGCTCAGCTTCAGCATCAGTTCGAACAAAACAGAGAAACAGAATAAATATTAAAGCCTGATATAAGGGGTGAAGAAGCAGCTGCTTGTTGAGTCTTGCTGGTGTTTCCTACAGGGTAAGAAGGAGAGGCAAGGCCCTGCCCATCACTGATGCCATCTTGAGCCTGAGACATAAAGGCGTGAGCCACAGTGCGGAGCTATTTCCCCATCCCAGCTGGCACGTACTTTCAGCAGGTAACCAGTGATGGCATGGAATCGATATTTTACTTAAAAAATATACAGAACTTCAGCCAAGAATTTTGTTTTTGTACTGGGAATCAAACTTAGGACCTCTCACTTGCCAGGCAGGGGCTGCACCACTGAGCTATATCCCCGGCCCAAGAATTAAATTATTGTTAGCTATTTTTAATTTTAAAATCTCCTTTCTCAATTTTAGCACCAAGTGCCTGTCATGAGCATATTTTGTTTGGGTAAGCTCATGAATAACTGGGGAAGCTGTCACAGGTATAAATGGTCAAAATGAAGGTTTTGAACAATGGCAGGTGACGTTTCAGAGATGACATATTGAACTGTTTCACAGTGAAAGACCACGGCATCAATTCAAAAAGTGCAGTTTCTACACAAAATCAGGTTTAACAGGTCACATTTTTTTTTTTTTTTTGCTTTGGTCTTTTTGAGACAGGGTCTCGCTGTGTAGTTCAAGCTGGCCTTGAGCTCACTTTGTAGACCAGGTTGGTCTTGAACTTGCAAAGATCCTCCTGCCTCAGCCTACTGAGTGCTGAGATTACAGGCATGAGCCACCACGCCTGGCCTCAGGTCAGACATTTTTAAATAGTCATTATTAAAATAATAGATCTTTAAACGTCAGCTACTACTATGGCATAAGTTAGTTGGGAAACAGTTCAGAATCAGGGTAAAATAAAAATAAGATTTAGATAGTATGGAATTGGGGGAAGGATGGCTTACAAGAAGATTAATACAGTTTTCACACAGTGGTGATGGCAGGGTTCTGAGTGTTAATTAAACAGAGCGTGACCGAAAAGAAGTCTCATTCACTTCTTGACAGGTAAGACTCTCTTTTACTTGCCTTTTTGTATTCCTTCCATGTAAGACACAGTAGCACAATAAAAATACCTTAAAGAAACAGAGACGCAGCAGAAAAGTAAGGACAGATGTGGTAGATGAACGACCCCAAATTCTTTCTCAGCCTCTAAGCTAGCACCTATGCAAAATGACCACACCACATCTAACATTAAGAAGTAAACTTTACTTCTCTAGCCCTTGAATGTGAACTTTGGTCATAAAACTTTCTTTGGCCAACAGGACGTCAGCAAACAACATAAGTGAAGGCTGCACACTAGGCTTGGCCTCGTTCTACTCTATGGAATCCTCCACCGCCACTATGTGGATGCATCTAAGCAACCCGCTGCTTTCATAGAGAAACAGGGCCATAACCCTTGCTGACATGCACCACCAGCTACAAGAATGATGCTCCCTCAAAAATCCAGTAGGACCAAAAAAGGAAGTCAACAAACTTATAGGATATAAAACAAATCAATAATGTTGCTATATACTGGTAGTTAATTTTCTGAAATAGAAATCAAGATAGCAATCCCAATTTCAACTGCTACAAATTAGTACATAAACTACCTGGAATAAACTTAATTTTAAAGGTGACAGATCTTTATAATGAAACCTATAACAATTGACTAAAGGCACTGAAAAAGACTGACAACATGGAAAGACATCCCATGTTCACAGATAGAAGAATACATTTTTCACCGTGTGTGTGTGTGTGTGTGTGTGTGTGTGTGTGTGTTACTGGGGATTGAATTCAGGACCTTGTGCGTGCTAGGCAAGCACTCTACCACTAAGCTACATCCCAGCTCTGAAAGAATACAACATGGTTAAAGTGTCCAAATAGAGCTACTGAATCAATATAATCCCTATTAAAATACCAATGACATTTTTCACAGAAACAGAAAAAAGAAAACACTATTAAAATTTGCATAGTACCACAAAATAATCCAAATAGTCAAAGCAATGTTAAGCAAAACAAAGCATGAGGCATTATGTTACCTGACTTCAAAATACAGTATCACAAAGCTGTTGTAATCAAGACAATGTGTTAATGGCCAAAATAAATAAATAAACAATCCAAGGTAGAGACCAACGCAGTAGATAATCTAAATATAAAGTTGACAGATCCATAGCCAAACGATTTTCAACATTTCTATTAAAGTACATACTGGAAAAAGGACAGTCTTTTTAATAAATGCTGCTGGGAAAATTGTATGTCCACATACAGGAGAATGAAGCTAGATTCCTATCTCTTACTAGTAATAAAACTCAACTCAAAATGAATTAAAGACTCAAGTATAAGACTTAAAATTATGAAAATACTATGAGAAAACATAGGGAAATACTTCTGGACATTGTAATGGGCAAGGAATTTTCCGGACAAGACCACAAAAGCCTGAGGAACTGATGGAGACCACTGTGAAGTAGCTCTGAGCAGGATTTAATATTAACCAATTGGCTTTTCATGTTTACATGTGAGCTGACCGAGGCCTAGGCCCTTGTCTGGAGATGGGCAGTGTACTTGCAGCAAGTGAACCTCTATGAGTCAGTGGTCCCCACTGAGGCCTGTGTTGGCCTGTGAAGCTGTGATGCCTCAAAGGACAAGATAAGGCCACAGCTGAGGACTTTTGGCTCCAACCTCCATTAACTACAAGGAGCCTGCAGCTGCAGGCACCTCACTCCTGCAGTGAAGGCCTTCCTGGGGATGACACAGTTCTCCTAACTTAACATAAAGTAGTACCCGGAGAAGTCCTTAGAGAGATTCCCAAGTCCTGCCCAGACTGCTGCATTTTCTTCAGTAGCCCCCTCCTTTGTTTGAAAATCAAATAAATAAGAGCTTCCCAGGGAAGTTCTTGAGGGCTAGGGATATAGCTCAGTGGAATAAGCGCCTGCCTGGCAAGGGCAAGGTCCTGAGTTTGATTCCCAGTACCACACACACACAAAAAAAAATCATGATCCAGGGAAGTTCTTGGATCTTAACCCAGAGAATCTTGAATTCGGTGAGTGGGCTGAACCCTCTTGGAGCCCTTCAGCCATTTCAACTTCTCATTTATTTAGGCCTTTGCCATCCACTGGTTTGGGAGATTGTGGGACTGATCATCCCACAATAACTAAGGGTTATTAACCCGATAAGGAACAAAAGCAAAAATAGACACACAAGATGCTATCTAACTAAAAGCCTTTTGCACAGTGAAGAAAACAACATAGTTACGGTACAACCTACAGAATAAGAGAAAATACTTGTGAACTATATGTCTAATAAGAGGTTGAGAGCCGGGCATGGTGGCGCATGCCTGTAATCCCAGCACTTGGGAGGCTGAGGCAGGAGGATTGTTGCGAGTTTAAGACCAGCCTGGGCTACAAAGTGAGCTCAAGGTCAGCCTGAACTGCATAGCAAGACCCTGCCTCCAAAGAAAAAAAAAACCAGAGGTTGATATCCAGAATATATGAAGGAACTTGAAACAATAGAAAAAAGAGGGCTGGGATATAGCTCAGTGGAATAAGTACCTGCCTGGCAAGCGCAAGGTCCTGAGTTTGATCCCCAGTACTGAAAAAAAAAAAAAAGGAATGGAGGGAAGGAGGGAAGGAGGGAAGGAGGGAATAATTTAAAAATGGGTACTGCCGGTGTGCATGGGTACTGCCGGTGTGGTGGTACACACCTGTGGTCCCAGCACTCAGGAGGCTGAAGAAGAGGAGGATCTTCTTCACAAATTTGAGACCAGCCTGGGCTGCAGAGTAAGCTCAAGGACAGCCTGAACTACATAGCAAGTCCCTATCTCAAAGACCAAAAAAAAAAAAAAAGACAACCACACCAAAATAAATAAATAAATAGTAAAAACTAAAAAAGGAGCAATGAACCTACACCTTTTCCAAAAGAAGGCACACAAGTGGCCAACAAGCATATGAAAAATGCTCAAGACTACTCATCGGGGAAATGTAAAACAAGACCATAACGAGCCATCACCTCGCTGTGATGAAAATGGCTACTAATCAAAAAGAAACAAGATAAGAAGGATAGCTGAGTAGGTGTGTACGTATGTGCGGGACGGCTGACGTGGTTGCACTGTTGTCTCATGTCATATTGATGTGGGAAACAATCGGTGATTAGTTGTTTGATCAACCTTGTATGTCTATTTGTATTGTCCTGAGTATACACTTTGAAGCTACCAACATGTAATACAACAACCATTGTTGATCCCCGGCCACCTTATCTGTAGCTCGGTTTTTGTACTGTTCTTGTGCTACTGTGTGTATGTTTGTTAGTGTTTTTGTTCTTTTACTTTTAAAAGAAAAAAAAAAAAAGAAACAAGATAAGTGATGGTAAAGATTATTGAAAAGAAAAGCCTTACAGTCCACTGGTAGGGATGTAAATTAGTACAGAGTATAGAAGTTCCACAAAAAGTGAGAAACAACTACCATATAACCCAGCAATTCCACTGCTGGCTCTATCCAAAAGAAGACATGAAATGAGAAGGTCCACGCGACACGCGCACTCCCACTACGTTCCGCATGGTTCATCACGTCAGTACTCCCAACAGCCAAGGAATGGAAACAACGTACGTGCTCAGCAGCTGATGAACACATCACAGAAAGCGTGGCACGGTACATGTAGGACAGGGACAAGTACTCAGTCAGCCTTGCATGTTGGTGTGTCTATAATCCCAGCACTCTGGGTGGTTGAGGTAGGAGGATTCCAAGTTCAAACCCAGCCTAGGCAACCTAGTGAGACCTTGTCTCAAAACATAAAAGGGGTTGGCTATGTAGGTCAGTGACAGACCTACACGATCTATCCATAGTTTCTATCTCTAGTACCAGCAAAAAAAGGATCAAGGAAAGAAGCAGGGAGAAAGAAAAAGGGTGGTGGTGGGGGAGAAATCCTGTCATTTGTGACGATACGACCAGAACTAGAGACCACGATGTTGAGCAAAGTAAGCCCAGCATAGGAAAACGCCTACCTCCTGAGGTGGGCAGGGGGATGCACTCCATGGGTACCAGTTTAGGAAGCGATCAGAGTAAGAAGTCTGAGCACGCGATTGCACAGTACGGTGACTATAGATAGCCCTGTAGATTTCAAAAACTCTTATGGACTTTATTTCCATCTTCAAGAAATGATGTATGTTTCATGGGATAGGTATGTTTTCTCTGGCTTAACACTGCACAATATATAAATTTATATAAAAATCATATTGCCCCATAAATACAAGTATGATGGAAAAATAATGGTGAATGTGTATTTTAAAAATTTATTACAGTAATGCCAGGTGTTGTGGTGTATGCCTGTAAGCCTAGCACTGGAGAGGCTCAGACAGGAGGACTGCCACAAGTTCACGGCCAGTGTGGGGCTACACAGTGAGTTCAAGGCCAGTTTAAACTGCATAGTGAGACCCTGTCTCAAAAATAAAATTATTACAGTAAAAGACACATTGCAATTACTCTTCCTCAAAATAACCCCTCTCACTTCTAACAATTATCCCATCATTCATGCTTCTTTCTGAAGTAATGCTGGAAGCCCTCTTTCTTGAGAGTTTTAGTTGCACTGTTTGTTCACTGCTGCCTGAATTTCCCAAATTACATTCAAAATGCTGCCTTTCATGGTCATTTTGATGTTAGAGAAGAGGCCACAGCTCTTGGTGCCAGATCTGGGAAGAAGGTAGGCAAGGACACGCATCACTGCTTTCCTGAGCCTCCTCTCCACTGGCTGGTCCTCAAGCAGCAAGTTCACCCAGTTTTTTATCATTCCTCGTAACGACACTCATAAAAGAGGGCTCCGGAAGTGCTTCAGAGAGGGCCAAGAACGGTGGGTGAGTGCATTTGAAGCAAGGGGGAGGATTTTAGGGGATTCATGGTAGTATGTTTCTACTATAATAAACATTTAAAATTTCAACATGCTTCATGTATTTTAATCATACTTCATGTGTAATTTTTTATTTTTAATATAGCAGTTAAAATACATTTAACTTTTTTCAAAAAAGAAAAAGAATGAAGCCACATAGCTGAGCTGGGCAGAAAGAAAAAGAAATGTCCACCAGCCCAAAGAATTGTGAGAAATATAGTCATTCTTCGGAAGGGTCGGAAAGGGTTAGTCAGAGAACTCCCCAAGAATACCAAAAACCAAGATGTTCAAGTCCTTCACAGAAAACAGTACAGTGCTTGCCGATTACCTGGAAAATCCTCCTGTATACTTGAAATCATGTCAATTACTACAATACCTAATACAATTTAAGTGCTATGAGACCACTTGCTATGCTGTAAGTTATACATGCTCAGTACATCTGCAGCTGTCGTAAGCCCAGCTATGCGATGGATCTGTGATTGGCTAAATCCATGGAGGGCTGATGGAGTAATTTTAAGATTCTCTATGGAGAATTTTTGTTTGTATAATGCAACAAAAGTTAACAGAAATAGGTTACAAACTTTAGAAAGAGGCCACGTATATGTTTCTGTTACCAAATTTTTATCACGCAGTGTGATAGCACTGCACTAACCTCAGAGCCACAACATGAGAGAAGTGACACAGCGTACAGAAATAATGCACGCGTGGTTCCACACGGACTTCCAACCTCTCCAGGGTGCTGGAAGGGCTTGGCGCAGGAGGGAAACAGGGATGTGCAGGGAAAAGGGTTCCAAACCAAAGACCGAAGAGCAGTGATGCTTTCACCTCTGTCAGTGTCCTTTGTGTCTGTGCATTTACATTTTATATAACTATCCCACACTAACATGCATCAAAAGTAAAACTAACCACACAAAAATGAGGAACTATAACTGGGCGTGGTGGCGCATGCCTGTAATCCCAGCACTGAGGAGGCTGAGGCAGAAGGACTGCTCAAGTTTGAGGCCAGCCTGGGCTATATAGTTAGTTCAAGGGCAGCCTGAACTATACAGCTATATAGCAAGATCCTGTCTCAGAAAAAACAAATAAAAAACCCAAACTGAGTACTTGTGAAAACTACTATAACAATGTCATAGAGATAAGCTCTAACAGTCCAAAGATCATAGAAATGAGGATATAATACCTCATCTTTTAGACTGACAGCACCCGAGGTAAAGTATTTTGTCTCCCCTAACTTTATCTTGGGGGAGATACTGAGACAGGGTCTCACTATGTAGCCCGGGCTGGCCTCAGTCTTGCGGAGAAACTCATGCCTTAGCCTCTGCGTGCTGGGATTACAGGCACGCACCACCATGACTGGCTTTCTCGACTTTAAACAAAAACCCGAAACAGCTGGCCTACGAAAATGCACCTCTGGCACAGACTTGGTCTGGTTCTGGTTCTGCAAGCTGCTGGTGGTCAGGGCTTCAGGCAGCATGTTGAGGAGAAAACAGAACTACCATATAATCCAGTTAAAAACTGGGTTATATAGTGAAACTGCATTATTGTCCTAGTGTCAAGCAGATCATCATTTCCCTAGTGCCAAGCTGTATAGTTCAGGCTGCCCTTGAACTAACTATATAGCCCAGGCTGGCCTCAAACTTGGAGCAGTCCTCCTGCCTCAGCCTCCTCAGTGCTGGGATTATAGGCATGCGCCACTTGAAAATCCATGTTGAGGGGACAAAGTTCATAGCACCATGAGTGGCTGTGGCACACAATCCCTGCATCACAAACAGCAGCGCTGTGCATGCCAGCGCTTCTCGTGAGTCTGAGCTAAACTTGAACTCTAAAGACCTAACTGAAAGCTAAGGCAGAAGAGGCCCTGAGAGTTCAAAAGCCAGCCTGAGATACAAAGTGAGTTCAATGCCAGCCTGCACTACATGAGGAGATCTGGTCTCAGGAAACAAATGAAAAAGAAAGTTTGAACTAGTGGGTTATTTACAATATTCCCACTATTTAGGCAGGTTGTAATATTAAAACACAAGAAAGTATAAAATACGTATTTAGCATTATTATATAGTTTTATCCATTTGTACAGGTACTACTTAATTACCCAGACCCTGATCCTACTATCATAACTTCCTCTGGTGCTCCTAACTGTATTCTTCACATTTAGATCAAACAAAGCAAAGACCAGCTCATGCCCTTCTCTACCAACTCTATTCTATTTTCTCTTTTCCTGTGTTTCTTGATCTTCTGAGTAACACCTCTTGGACTGCTTTTAACTAGATCAAAGATTTTCATAAAGTAGAAACTGGAATTAAAAGATGGTTCCTGGATCATAGAAGTTTAAATACGGAACTTACAGTTCTGCTTTCCCCGCTCTGCAGAAGCACCATCCATCTCACCCAGCAAGCCCTGCCCTGCCCCGCATGTAGCCAGCTCAGCACCCACAACTTGCTTCTCTTATGCTGACACGAAGGGGAACTACAATCCAATACTGGTTCCTCTTCCTTTCTTTCCCCAGGACACTAACTCACTTTTTTTTTTTTTTTTTTTTGCGGTACTAGGGATCGAACTCAGGACCTTGTGCTTGCCAGGCAAGCACTTATTCCACTGAGCTATATCCCCAGCCCCACTAACTCACTTTAGCGCAATGAATATTATCATCTCAACCCATTCTTCTGGAGAACACAAATTAGTGTTATCAGTACTCCATATGATCTACTTGACACTAGGAAAATAATGCAGTTTCACTATATGATTCTAGAAATAGGCAAACATAAATGGAAAACTAGTGTTTACTAAATTTTACAAAGCCTAATTACTAACATTCTAAAATAATTAGTATGTGTATGACAAGGTACACAAGAGTGCCAGAAGAAAAATGAGGTATAAAGTAAATTTTAACTTCCCAAATAAATGTTAATGTAATATATTAAGAAGTTTCAAGAGCTCATAAATTCTCAAGAAGGATGATTAACAAAGTCTTTAATACAGAGGAATAAACCTAACAAAACACATACACGGCCTCTAGGCTTAAAACCATAAAATATTATTGCTGGAAAATAAACAGACAAGTGAAGCCAAATACTACGACTACAGCTACAAAATTAAAACGATACAGACATCAGTACCACCACAGCTTATCTACAGACTCAGTGTGATACCAATCAATATCTGAGGAGATTTTTCCATAGAGCTTGAAAAGCCATTTCTCAATTACAGAAATGTAAACAGCTGAGAAAATCCTGAAGAACAAAAAAACAAACGTATTCAGATATCAAGATTTATTATAACACTATAGCAATTAAGATAAAGAGAGCAATGGAATCAGAAAACGTAGAGACAGAACCATACACTAAGATCTGCTGATTCTAATTAAGGTGAAAATGCAATGAAACGGGCAATGGTGGATGTTTCCATGAACGTTTACAGGTCCTCTGGACATTCAGTATATAAAACACACATGAGAGGCTGGGCATGGTGGCACATACTTGTAATCCTGGCACTCACGAGGCTGAGGCAGGAGAAACCCTGTGAGTTCGAGACCAACCTGCACTACAAAGTGAGCTCAAGACCAACCTGAACTGCATAGCGAGACCCTGCCTCAAAAAGACAAAAAAACCCCCACTAACTTTGATCTTTACCTCATACTATACGCAGAAATCAAGTCTAGATGAACTACAGATTTAAATATGAAGATGTTTCTAGAAAAAAAAACTTTAAAAAATATATCAATAGTTGGGGATAGACCAAGATTTCTAAAAACAGAGCATAAAATATATTAACCATAAATGAGAAGAAAATTATGAGATTATACAGAAGTGTAATCTATTATCAAAAGCCACTATTAAGAGTAACAAGGCAAGAGATCCAGTTAGAGGACGTATCTGTAACACATGTGGCTGACAAAAGATATCTGTGACACATAAAGAGGCTATCACTTAGCACACACACAGGAAAAAGGCAAATTTTAAAAGCAGGCAGAACAGTAGACCAGGTAACCTACAAAAGAGGATACTCAAA